>PVHX01003605.1:0-140694 GCA_004024805.1 Geosciurus inauris
TATCCTAGAGGATTTGTTTGAATACTTGCCTTCTTTGTGAAATCTTGCCTCATCTACAGATGCTTCTTCATTTACAATGGGGTTATGTCCCACTAAACCCAATCTAAACTGAAAATAGAATAAGTCAAAATTTTGTTCAATACACCTAGCCTACTTGACACCATTATAGATATGATACTTTAAAACTGAAGTACAGTTTTCATTGAATGCATCTCTCTCATCATTATATAGCTGAAATATCAGTGCAAGCCTAAGTCAGGGATCGTCTGTATTCTAAAAACTTAACACTATAATAGTGCTAAGGAAAAAATATTAAAGATGTTTCCCTGTTTCAAAAGCATTCACTATGTGTTTGACACTTCTAATGAGAACTGTAGGCCTCCACATGGGGGCATTGACAATAAGCATGTTAGCACAGGTGACTCATGATGGGGCTTGTTTATCAATAGACGTGTGAGCTGCTTTCGTCTGCCACACTCTCCGCCATGGTGTTCACCTGCACCTCGAACCCTGCAGAATGGAGCCTGCCTACTATCGACTAAGACCTTCAAAATGGTAAGCCCTCAAATAAACTCTTCCTCCTCCATAATTGTGTCCTTTAGTCACAGGAGCGAAAAGGATGACTAAAATAAATATAGTTCATAAAATGTTTCAGGAGATATTGGTCTTATTGGATATACTTGGTTACATTGTAAGGTTTAACATACACTTAAGGGTTATAGTTTTAATTAGTGTGGTAGACCATTAATCTTATAACTTTCCCCCACATACCCCAAAGCCACGCTCCAATTTCCGTCTCCTCCAGCCACACCCTACAACTTCAGTTACCAGGTAGTTAATCCCTATCACTGATTGGATTAAGACTCTTCAACCCAATCAATCATTTCTCCTCTGAACCATCTTGCACTGTCTCATACATGAGATTTTGGGGGATACCTCACATCCAAACTATAACAATATTCATTAAATATTGTAGACTCTACTGAATAGCCTCATGATATAGCAAATCATTAGCTGTGGCCAAAAGTTTTTGGAACTTACATGGATAAATATGTTGGTTATCAACTTGAGTTGTAATGCTTGGAGACAGAAAGAAAATAGGATACCAAAACTGAAGAATAATTTTAAGTATGATCCTTTAGATGATTCTAAAGGAAATCAATATTTGAACAACATTGAATTTGAATGGTGCATGCTATGATGAACTAGTGATTTATATGGCTACAATATGGAAATTTTTAAATTCCCATTATTATTATTACTAGTAGTACTGGAGATAGAACCAAGGGATCCTTTACCATTAAGCAATATCCCTCTTCCTGCTCCCTTTTTATCTTTGGAGATAAGGTTTCTCTAAGTTACTAAGGCTGAACTTGAATTTGCAATTCTCCTGCCTCAGCTTCCTGAGTCACTGACATCACAGGGTTGTGCCACCATGCCCAGCTAATTATCATTATTTTTGAGGAATCTTATATTCAAGAGTCACAACAGCCAAAGCCTAACCACACATTTTTATTTAAAAAAATAAAAATTGTAATGCTAGATGGCTCAGGTGGCTAGAAACTGACAGTATTTTAATGCATTTACCATGCATTAGGAAAGTGATATCTATGCTTCATAGATTAACCATTGCATTTTCAGCCTTGGTACCAAGTTATGGATCTCCACATCATGTCTATTGTGCAATTATTTTCACTGTTTTCTGTAATGTTATATTGTTTCTTTTATTCTCTTAAGTAACAAATATCTTAAGGCCTATATCTTCTGGAAATTTCCAACTCCATTCATTCAGATTTATAAAGTTTTATAGAGCAAATGTTATTTGCCTGGTACTGTTCTGGTCCCCAGAGATACAGTAGTGAATTAAATAAATAAGGTCTTTCCCTCAAGGAAATATTAATGGTAGGATGAGACAATAAACAAATGAACAAGACAACTTCATATCATGGAAAGTATAGTAAAAGACATAAAAATAGTGCCTTAAAGAGAATAATTGTGGTATAAACTATCCATAGCTCTGTGAATAACTGTACATTCCTGCACTTTTCTGAAGGTACCATCCTATTGGAAATTGACTCTCAGCAGTGGTATTGATGGGGGGATTGTATGTGTGTCTGTTTAATTTCTCTTCAAAGGCTTGGCATGTATTACTAAATCCTCATTAATTCCTTTCAATACATATTAATAACTGTTAATAACCTTTAGTAACTAAACTACTTACTAAAAACTTCTGATTGACACTCTCCAATTAACTAACTAAACTACTTACTAATAACTTCTGATTGACATTCTCCAATTAACTTACTAACTTCTGATTGACATTCTTCAAATGAATCTGCTTTATTCATGTATTTAATCTCTCTATCAGAATCTGTGATCTATGAAACCAACTGATTCTGCATCCTCCAGCCTTCTGGAAACATCCTTTATTTTAATGTTTAAAGAAAATAGTGGGATCCTTGTCTTCCATCTGATTTCAGGAAATTGAAACTCCCCCCACAAAATTTCCTTATAAGTCCCAAGGGGTCTTAAGCATCCTGATTGTCATCTGTTTACTTATATTCTGAGCTCCAGCTTCTAGAGTCTTCTCTAAACCCTGGTTACTTCTCATCAATTCTTGTCATCATCTTGCAATTTCTCCAAAGCATTTACCATATTCACTGCTCTGCTTCCCTAGAAAATAAATAGTCTGTTTTTATTCTAAAGGAAATGCTAACTCAAAGCTAACATCATTGGTAAGTTTAACTTTTGCTAGACACTTGAGAGGAAATGCAGGGAAAATATAGAAAAAGATGGTCACATATCTGATATGGTTAGTTCCAAAATTCACAAGACTTGTCCTATCATTTTTCTGAAGCCCTGCCTTTCCAAAACTGTCTTCCTCAGATCTTACTGAAACTCCTTAATGCTTTTGCTTTATATTGGATACAAAGCAGGTCTTTCTGATCAGCCCTCAAAACCCTAGGAATCATCTCATCTTAAGTTAATCTTTTCCTTATTTTGTTTTATACAGATGATCCTTAGCTCCCTTTTTATTTCTTGACCCAAAAGTTTAGTAAATATTCTCCTCAAATAGTAATTTATTCCCGATGTGAACTGTGTGTCTTCCTTAAGATATGAAAATGGCAGCAATTAATTGCTTTCATTGTTTTAAATAATGATTTTCCTTTCTGCTACATGCCCAGTAAAGCTTCTTTGCTCTCATTACCTGTGGGCCTTTTCTTCTAGTGCTTCATGCTGGGAACAAAGATGAGAAAGCAGGGACTGAGCAGAAAGTGTGCTCTAATATCTGTCCATCACTGGAGATAGAAAGTGCCCGCCAGAGTGAAAAGAGCAATTACAGATCAAGTGGAAATCAAGGAACTACTGCCCTGGGGCCACAGATTGAAAAGTACAGGTACAAGGGTTGGATACATTCAAAAACCATCCAAGATGAGATGAAACTATGTAGAAAAACAGCCAAGCCTTGGGCAAATGAGGTTTATAGGAACTATAAAAATCTGGTCTCAGCATACAACAGGTATTACCAAAAACTTCACAGCCAGGAAGGATGTTAGAGGAAGGGGACATCCCTAATAGACCTGCTTTTAGGTAGGCCAGTAGATAATTATACCTCTATAACTGCCATCTCATACTAATAGTGTACAATAAATACACCACTTGTTCTTGAGTTGTCTCTCCCAAAGTCTGCTAGTTAGTACAAGCAAATGAGAGATCCAGCCTTCCAAGGATCCCAAAAAGAAGAACTGATTATAGAGGGTGATCCCTGTGATCATCCAGCCTGAAGCACCTAATTGTGGAAGGCTGTCTTCATTCAGGTGCTCTATGTCTCCTTGTTGACTTTTCACACCTACAATACAGTATCAAGATAGAACTCCCAGGCCCTGAACCATGTGCTGTGGAGCATGCCTATAATCTCAGCAGCTCTAAAGGCTAATGCAAAAGATGGCAAGTTGGAGAACAGCCTGGACTAATTAGGGAGACCCTATCTCAAAACAAAAAAATAAATAAAAAGGACTGGGAAATTAGCTCAGTGGTACACTACCCTTGGTTCAATCCCCAGTACTGGTTCAATCCCCATTTCAATCTCCAGTACTTACACCAAGAAAAGAAGATAGAACTATTAGCTATTTCCTCAAATTGACCATTGTAAGACTGTGAAGACTGTGAAGAATGCCTATACAATCAAAGCAAAGTGATTTTTTAAAAGTTGGATGTTTAATTTGGGGTATTTTAAGAAAAAAATGTGGGCTTATGGACGTTTTTAAAGCTAAACATTTGCTGAAGATCTTCATTCTGCCAGTTTTTAGGTCTATAATTATTGAAATTTTTTTGATCCTTGGTTCCCTAGTCTGTTAAATGGGCATAGTAGCAGTACCAACTCAGAATTTCCTGTCAAAAATAAACAATGTGGATACTAAAGAAATAAATTGAACAAGACCTTAGAAGATGGAAAAATCTCCCATGCTTTTGGATAGACAGAATCAATATTGTCAAAATAGCCATACCAGGCAAAGCGCTACATAGATTCAATGCTATTCCAATTAAAATCCCAATGTCATTCCTTATAGAAATAGAAAAGGCAGTCATTAAATTTATTTGGAAGAATAAGAGACCCAGAATAGCCAAAGCAATCCTTAGCAAGAAGAGTGAAGCATAAAGCATCACAATACCAGACATTAAACTATACTACAAAGCTATAGTAACAAAAACGGCATGGTACTGGCACCAAAATAGACATGTAGACCATTGGTACAGAATAGAAGACACAGAGACAAACTCACTTAAATACAGTTATTTTATACTAGATAAAGGTGCCAAACAAGTACCTTGGAGAAAAGATAGCCTCTTCAACAAATGGTGCTGGGAAAACTGGAAATCCATATGCAGCAAAATGAAAGTAAACCCCTGTTTCTCACCATGCACAAAACTCAACTGAAAATGGATCAAGGACTTAGGCATTAGACCCTATGCCTAATAGAAGAAAAAGTAAGCCGAAATCTTCATCATGTTGGATAAGGACCTTACTTCCTTAACAAGACTCCTATAGCACAGGAAGTAAAATCAAGAATCAATAAGTGGGGTGGATTCAAACTCAAAAGTGTCTTCTCAGCAAAAGAAACAATCAATGAAGTGAATATAGAGCCTACATTCTGGGAACAAATTTTTGCCACACGCACATCTGATTGAGCACTAATCTCCAGGATATATAAAGAACTCAAAAACTTAACAGCAAAAAAACAAACAACCCAATGAATAAATGGGCTAAGGAACTGAACAGACACTTCCCAGAAGAAGATATACAATCAATCAACAGACATACAAAAAAATGTTCAACATCTCTAGCAATTAGAGAAATGAAAATCAAAACTAAGATTTCATCTCACTCTAGTCAGAATGGCAGTTATCAAGAATACAAACAACAATAAGTGTTGACAAAGATGTAGGGGAAAAGCCTCGCTCGTACATTGCTGGTGGGACCACAAATTGGTACAACCAATCTGGAAAGCAATATGGAGATTCCTTAGAAAACCACCATTTGACCCAGCTGTCCTATTCCTCGGTCTATACCCCCAAAGACTTAAAAACAGTATACTACAGTGACACAGCAACTTCAATGTTTATAGCAGCTCAATTCACAATAGCTAAACTGTGGAGCCAGCCTAGATGCGCTTCAATAGATGAATGGATAAAGAAACTATGGTATACATACACAATGGAATATTACTCTGCAATAAAAGAAAATAAAATCATGGCATTTGCAGGTAAATGGATGGAGTTGGAGAATATCATGCTAAGTGAAGTAAGCCAATCCCAAAAAACCAAATGCCAAATGTTCTCTCTGATAAATGGATGCTGATCCATAATGAGAGAGAGGACATGGGAGAATGGAGGAATTTTGGT
This sequence comes from Geosciurus inauris, assembly GCA_004024805.1. Lineage (NCBI taxonomy): Eukaryota > Metazoa > Chordata > Mammalia > Rodentia > Sciuridae > Geosciurus > Geosciurus inauris. The sequence continues at coordinate 5,905 of PVHX01003605.1, forward strand.
CAAAGAGGAGGGAGAAGGGAGGGGGCATGGGGGCAGAAAAGATGGTGGAATGATATGGACTTCAGAGCCCCAGCTTTATGTATGATTGCATATATGATGATTCTACATCACATACAACCAGGGAAATGAAAAGTTGTTCTCCATCTGTGTACAATGAATCAAAATGTATTCTGCTATCATGGATACCTAAGTAGAATAAATACATTTAAAAAAAAATAAAATAATACAAAATTTTTAAAAATTAAAAATAAAAAGAAATCCGTAAGGACAGAAAATATATTTAGTGGTTGCCAGGGGCTGATATGGGAAAAAGGGAAATGGGAAATAAGTTTTAATGGATATTAAATCTAAAAAAATAAAGAAATAAAAAAGCATAATGTATCTAACATTGTAGCCAGCACAATGCCATTATGTAGTTTATAGACAATAAATTCCCTATTATGTTATTATCACAGTCATATCATATCACTTCTTAAATGTTCATTTAATTTAACTAGATGTCCTTAGTTTTTCTCAGTGAACTCCCAGAAATCACATTTCATTCTACAATGACACCAAGGACTCAAATTAAACAGCATCGTAAAATATTCACTGTAGATGAAACTATCCTTGTAAAACTCAAGGATATTAGGAAACTATAAAAGTGGATTTTATCCAATAGGAATTATGCAGATTTTAAAATGAACAAAAGTTTTCAAGTAAAACTCCAAGGGCGAACGTGGTTTTATCCCCGAGGAGCACCTGAAAAAATAATTAAATGGTAATCGAATAATGAAACTTGACTAGTAAAAAGAAAACAGAGCATGTAAAAATCAACAAGGCTAGCATTAAAATTAGCATCTTACAACCATGTCTGTGTGCCTTAAGATTACATTGACCTTCTATCTAGAATGGTGAGTCATCTCTATTTCTGTGAAATTTTGACCTCGTAAGAATATTGTTTGTTTAAGGTTTTATAGAATTTAAAACCAGTTTTCTAAATATGAGAGGAAGAAAATCCAATTTTGCATCAAAAGAAATAGGAGTAGGAAAGGACAAATGACATATGCACGGTGACAGAGCTGGAGAGAAACAAAAAAGCTCAAGTTCCAAGCCTGGGACATTATTAGCCCATGTCTTAATCCTATAAGCCATGGTCTCTGCCTCTCTGAATGATGATGATTTAAACTACACCAAAAGGGCTATAACTCAGGGAGGTTGCTCAAATGCTCTTGCTTTAAAGGCCCAAGGGACAAAGGAAAATAATGTTTCTGAAATTGAAATATATCACACATTGGGCCTTCCTGTCATTGTCTCATCATTTATAAGCTCTCATTTTCTTAGGGTTGGTAATTTCAGCTGGAGAAATCAGGACAGTCTGTCATAAAAGAAAATGTGCTATTATAGCTAGAAGGGCTGACCTAAAGAGCAGGCAAAATCAGCTAGTGGTTTGTGTTTAAGACAGTACCTTTAAAAACTACACAAAAAATTATACAACAACCAGTCAAAGCAACAGCAAAACCCCACCATTAGAAATTCCTTTATTTGGTTTTTAAATATGTGTGATTTTACTAAGAGCCAAGCACTCTCTTGCTCCTTTTACATATATATTATTTTATATAACCTTCATATTTCTCTAAATAAACCATTTCTACTACCACTTTATTTATGGAGAAAATAAAATATGAAGAGATTATTTAGCTTATAGGGACCATCAAAACACCTAAAACTGAAATGCCTATGGAAGGCATTACTCTTTCTTAGCTAATTTCTTAATCATTCCTATATTTCTTTCCAAGGTTTAAGTTAAGATTGGCAAGTTCCAGACAGGAAATGCTATATAAAAATTACTATATAGAGACTTCATTATACTGTGTATGATATTTTACTCAGGTCCTTGCATATTAAAATGGTAAATTAAAACTGACGTACCTCATTAAGATGTATTTGTTTTTATCATGAGGTGTCCATGTTTATACTTCTGTGGAGAGCAAGCCAAGCACTGCTGGAAGAATGAGGTTGTTCCTCATGCTTCTGAACAACAATACAACCTGTCCTTACTCAAGTAAGATGCCTTCAGGAGGGCAGAAAAGTAGACTGAGCCTTCTGACGGCTGGAGCCTGAGGAGTTCAGATGACCAGGTATGTTCTCCCTCGTGGTCAACTGAAATCTATCTTCTCCATTGTATCTTAATATAATTCATGGAATCCACTGTGTCAGACACTGTTCTTGGGACTAGCAGTGTTATCTTATTTGTTCTTCAGAATAGCCTCAACTACTGTGTCAGTCAACCTAATCTAGGCAACACTGAGGTAGGACAAAAACTCAAAAGGTAATGACATAACATTGAGTTCATGCTGCAGATCACATGCAGCAGATCACATGCGGCTCTGCTGCACATTGTGTTTGTTTAGTAACCTAGACTGAAAGAGCACATTCCAACTGGAAAATTGCAGGGGAAAAAAGAGACCTGGAAAAGTCGGTGTGGGATCTGAAAACTTCTGCTTGGACAAAGGACTGCTGCTCATATTTCACTGACCAAGTAAGTCCAATAGTCACTCCTAAATTCAACAGAGTGGAATAATCCTGCAGTAAAAGACAAAATGGAAAGATCAACTACACAGACAACAGAAACAATTTCAGTGCATTATTAACTACCAAATATTTGTCTATCCTTCTTTCCACTATGTAGAACACACCTCCTTCAATAAGGAAACAACCCAAAATTCCCATTCAGTAACTTCTCTTAACTTAAAGTACAAGTGTCTAGGTGATGCAAGATTTTTTTCACCGTAGGCTGGATGTTGTTTCTTTTATGAACAACATTTAACAAACATTATCTTTTCTCTCATGCTCAACATTCAATTATGGAACAGAAAGAGTCTAACTGCAATAAAACCCACCATATAGAAAGATGAAAAATGTAAGGCACATAGAAGTCACTGGTCCATAGCAATACTGAAATTCTAAAGGGAAAATGGAATGGAGGTGCCCTAACATGGAGATGAGGAATGTTCTTGCTTAGATCCTGATGCTGCTATTTTAGGATTTTTATTTTTCTTGACAGAAGCACCCAATTTTCCCTAAATATTATTAAGCACCATAGGTTTTATTTTTCTGTTCTGGGATAAATATCTTCACAATCTCCAAAAATGGCTTATAATAGTGGATATTGAATGGAAGGCCAAATGGAACATTTAAAAAAATAAGATCATGATCAACTACAACTAAAATAAAGTACTTATGGTTAGCATGACCATTTTATGACTGAGAACATGGTGCCTCAAAGAACTTAACTACCTCATGCAAAGTTAGAGGGGTAGAACAGGGATTCCAATGAAAATCAATCTGAGTCCAAAATCTGTACCCCTGCAACTACATAATGCTTCATCTACATGGAGCAATATCAATAGGTAGGAAGGAAAAAAAGTTCTTTAGGAGCCATTAGAGTCAACTACAAATTAGCTATAGTTTGTTTTGTTTTGTTTTGTTTTTCCAGCATTGCATATTAAACCCAATGCCTCTGGCATGCTGATATGCTAGGCACTCTGCCACTAAGCTAAGCCCTCCAACCCATCTTAGCTATAGGTATTTCACAGTGTTAATTGGAATAGTCTCGGCTGATGTATTAGTACATTATTTTTTCTTCTCGCTTTTGGTGATGTGTTGTTTGAATATTTGGTCTTACCAAATTGTGTTTTCATATCCTTCCATTTTCTTTGATTATCCATTTTTAGGCAAGAGCATAAACGAAAGTACTGTCTCCTACCCAAGGAGAGGAAATTAGAGTACCAATCAATCGGCAAACAAAGAGTAAAGTTTGGAAAATTTCAGAAGCAAAGATCAACTCCACCACTTAGATTCCCCCTTTAACACTAACTTTGGAGATCTATGGCTTTATTTTCACATCGGAAGGCTGCAGTGTTGCTGGGAAGCATGAAAGAGAAATTTACCATGCCATGGTTTTATCAAGGACAAGCTTTGATATTCAAACACTCATTTTTGTTGTTGTTGTTGTTTGTTTGTTGTTGTTGTTGTTGTTTTACACTTTCATCTATTTCCCAGTAACATAGGCTCTCTTTTGACCAATTTAATCTTCAATGGAATATTATATCCCTATTTAAATGAGACTCTAACTAAACCTAATTGATCTGTGACAAACAAATGATAACGCTGGATAAAGACAACCTGGACTGTCCCTGTTTGTCAGTGAGGTTGTTTTCAAATAGCAACTAGAGTGAATGCTTCAGCTGCAGCTCACACAGGAGCCCATGCCAAATTGTGGCGCGAGGGAAATGGAGCCTGTTTCCACAAGGCTGTTCCAATGGCTGCATTCCATCCCCCAGTTCACAGCTAGCTCTCCTCAGCACCAGCCTGATGTTTTCATAGAACTTTACACTTGTTTCTCACTCTCATAGTATTTCCAAATCTAGACACACTTTCAAATCACTGTGTTTTTTGAAAAAGGAGCATGTCCTAAGTACAACCAAATTCACTTGTTAATACTCAGGGAAACAGGGAAAAGTCAGAAAGGATCAACTCCTGAGACCCATATGGACGGTTCACTCAGGAAAGTACGACCAAGATTCTGCCACCAGCCAAATTTCAAATAACTTCAATTACTCTCTCCAAGATTGGTACTGCTGGCTATGTTTGTGGCTACCAAACAAAGGTGGTGAGATGCTGCTATTGCATTAATTAATGCTTTGCTTTTTTAAAAAAATTATTTATGGACCATAATACCTGAGGCAAAAAAAGTCTCTCCTATGATAAGGTTTCAGTGCAATGAGATAAATTTTGTAATTTTGTGGTTTGTTTCAATGCCTTATTCTGGAAAATGATTCACCAAAAGTGAGTTTACTAGATGTATATGAGGAATAAACCTCTTGCCTCAAGAAGAGAACATACATGGATAGCATGACACAGAAAACTTGTAACCAGAAACCTTGCACTATCATTAGAAAACAAGAAAAATATGTTTTAAAAACTAGAAAAAGCAACAGGAAAAAAAAAACATGTTGTGTCAGTTTTTTGTTGTTGTTGTTTTGGTTTTTTCTTTGGTACCAGAGATACCAGATACCAGGTGTGCTTATCCACTGAGCCATATCTCCAGCCCTTTTTATTAGTTTTGAGACAGGGTCTTGCTAAGTTGCTTAGGACCTTGCTAAGTTGTTGAGGTTGGCTTTGAACTTGTGTTCCTCCTGCTTCAGTCGCCTGAGACTATCACTGGGATTATAGATGTCCATCACTGCACCCGGCTGCTGTGTCAGTTTTAAATTTCACAAAAGTAAGAGCCCTTACATTTTAATTCATCAGTATTTAGCATAAGATTTAATACATAATAAGTGATCTTGAAGTGTGGATTGAAAGATGAATGATTGCTAAAGATGCCAAGCAATGGAATGAAGAGTATATATTTTTCAATTAAGCCATGCTCTTTAAAGGGGGGGGGTCTTAAAAGAATAAGACAGGTTTAAAAGTTGGGCAGGGGGATTTCCACAGTCCCCTCAGATGATTCTATATGTAGCAAAGCTGTAGTGTAAAATCAGCAACAGCACAGGTATTTCAATTAAATCATCTTGACCAGTATTTCTCAAATTTTAATGTGCACATAATTCAACAGAGAATCTTATCAAAATTCAGATTCTTATTCAGCAAGCTGTGAATGGAGCCTAAGAATCTGCATTACAACCAGTTCCCAGATCCAACTGCTGCTGCTCTAGGTCCATGTACCATACTTCAAATAGCAAGGATCTGGAAGGTCACAGTCTCCCCCTTTAGTACTAGTGGGAATTTATTAAAAATGCACATCTCAGGTTTCACCTTAGACCTACCAAATTATAAAATCTGGAGGTGGCTCTGTGTTTGAATAACCACCCAGCAGGTGGTTCTGAGGCATGTTCAAGTTTGAGAATCTGTACTCTGCTCCATTACATCACCATCTGTCACCATTTAACCTGGCCAAGAGGGGTCATGAAGATTTCCTTCTCTAAGTGTGACAGAACTTTCCCCAGTAGGGTATCTAGGATTTCAAAAGAGAAATTTTTAGTTCTCTTCTTCAATCTTGACAATTAAAAGGGCTTTACTCTCACATGACCTCCAAATGGTAATGAATCTATCCCACTGCTCTCTGTTCAAACACTGAACCACACAGGCTGCATAAAATGAAGGGGCTAGACACACTCTCCAGGGTCCTTTCTCCGTTTGACAGTCTGTAGTTCCACCACTCTCTAACTAGAGAGCCTGTGATGGTTTTTGTGCCTTTGTCCCTGGACTCCACTTCACCCACTCTACACTGTAATGTTTCTGTTGTTAGACCCCCTGTTTAAAGAAAGACGAGAGGGGCAAAAGCAGCAGCAAGCCTCAGATGCTGGGTAGCAGTCACTGAGTTCCTGCAAAGTCAGTAAACCAGTAGCAGCTGGGCCCTGCTCCCAGTGTATGGAGATGCAGAGGCAAAAGCCTGAACTTCCTGTAGGGCCCTGGATGGCAGGAAGCAGCGCACTGATTCTCACAGGCATGTGTGCAGAGGAGACACTGAGGAGCTCACTTTCCTGCTACTCAGCCTTTATTACACACTGAGGACTCTCTTCAACAGTGTTAAAATCTGAACACCAAGAATGCATATAATCCTGTGAATTAGGGTAATCAGCCATCCTGATTTGCTAGAGATGGCCCCATTTTTAGAACTAAAATCCCCATATCCTGAGAAATACCTCAGTCCCTGGCAAACAAGATGGTGGACAGGGTTTCTTAATTTGACCACTAATGGTCTGGATTCTGCAGGGACATTGGGCAGTTAGCACTATGTATTGTTGGATGTTAACAGTATCCCTGGTTTCTGCCCCTAGATTCCAGTAGGACTACTCTAGCTGTGGCAACCAGAAATGTCTCCTGACATTATCAGAAGTCCCTTTGGGGGTAAAATTACACCCAATTGGCAACCACTGCCCTAAATACTAGTGACTGTAATCTGAAACCTCACAAAGGACAGTACTTCTCAAATATTAATGTGCATAAGAAGCACTTGAGGTTTACATAGACCAAAGAACACAAAAAAGTGGCCAGAAAATATATGAAAAGATGCTCAATATCATCACTTATTAGGGAAAGGAAAATTAAAATGAAATATCACCTCACTTGTACTGAGATGTCTAAAATAAAAAGATGATAATAACTGTTGGCAAGGGTGAGGGAAAACTGGAACCCGTATTCTTTACCAGTGGCATTGTTAACTAATTTGTCCACTTTGGAAGACGGTTTAGGAGCTCTTCAAAAGGCTAAACATAGAGGTATCGCATGACCCAGTGATTAACCTTTTAAGTATTTACTCAAGATAATAAAAATATGTCTACACAATAACTTGTGCACAGGTGTTCATAGTTACATGATTCACAATAGCCAAAATGGAGAAATAATACTGATATCCATGAACCTATAAATGATGGACAAATGGGATATATCTATAGGAGGAGATCTTCATTTATAAAAAGGAATAAATACTGACACACTGCAAAATGGATGAAGCATTAGAACAGGCTCAGTACAGTAAACCAGACTCAAAAGACCCCATATGGTATGGTTTCATTTTTATAAAAGGTCCAGAATAGGTAAACCTAAAAGACAAGAAGTTGTTTTGTGGTTTCCAGACTCTGTTAAGAGGAGGAATGGTGAGCAACTGCTAATGGGTTAGGGTTTCTTTGGGGAATAATGAAAGTTTTCTAAAATTAGACAGCAGTGATGGTTGTACAATTCTGTAAACATACTAAAAGCCAATGAATTGTACATTTGATGGGTGAATTGTATGGCATGTGAATTAAATCCTAATAAAGTTGTTATTACTCAAGAAAGAACCACTAGGGCATCTTGTTAAACTGGATTCTGATTCAGTAGGTCTCATCTGGGACCTGATTTTCAGGAAACACATTTTGAAAAGCAAAACTCTAGAGAGAGAGTTCTCCTAGGGTTCACTGACAAGCTGCATCACTGTCACCTGTGAGCTTGTTAAAATGTAAATTTTCAGACTTTACATAATTTTCATATTTAAATTTAAATACAAATTTTCAGACTCCCTAAATTCTAAACTCTAGAGATAGGGCCCAGCAACATGTTCCGATAAGCTTTCTGGGTCATTTGGATGCAGACTGACATTGGAGAACTAATATTTGAGAATTGTCTTAGGCCATCCCCAGCCTCATTGGTGCTCTTCTCCCTGTTCATAAACATGCTGAGCCATTTGGTCTTTACAAAGAAAAGGAATGCCATTTAAATAAACTGTTAAGTTTAGTATAAGACATATTACTTTAAAGAAAAAAATGTGGTAGGAGAATCACACAATATTTCATCCCTGCATTATGGGGCACCCAGGATGGCCCCACATTTTGTTTATTGTGTTTTATAAGATTCCATTGAGTTAAATTACCTTGCTTTAGAAATGCCAAGTGAGAAAGGCACACACATGGCCTGTTTTTGTATAATGGTACATGTATTCTAGCAACAAACATGTAAGATCCACATGTGTTTTAGTCAGGTTTTTCGTTGCTGTGACTTGAAAAACCTGACAAAGACCAATTGTAAGGGAGGAGAAGCTTATTTGAGGGCACACGTTTTCAGAGGTCTCAGTCCATGGCCAGCAGGCTCCATTTCTCAGGGCTTGAGGTAAGACAGAACACAATAGTTCAAGAGTGTAGTGAAAGGAAGTAGCTTGCAGGATGATCAGAGAGCAGAGAGACTCCACTTGCCAGATACAAAATATATACCCCAAAGCTAGGTCCCCTAATGCCCACCTTCTCCAGCCACCCCATACCCACCAACAGTTACCACTCTGTTAATTGCATCGGGGGATTAATTTGCTGATTGGGTTAAGGCTCTCATAACCCAATCATGTCTCCTCTGAACTTTCTTTCATTGTCTTACACATGAGCTTTTGTGTGGGGGGGGACAACCCACATCCAAACAATAAAAACATTTTTACAACTTGCTGCTTCAAATAAAGTCTGTAAACAAAATGGATAGAGAAGGAAGGGACACAGCCAGCAACTAAAGAGGAAGTTTTGGAGAGAAGAGACTGGGATACATTCTTAGCTTTGGAAACAATGTTTTGAAGAGTTGTCTCTTGCCTATATTGTCTTTTCTGTGAAAGCTCTGTACTTCAAAGGTTTTTTTGTGAAAGGAAAGGAGAATCTGTTTTTAATGCTAAACGTACTGATACTTTCATTATAAAAAATATGGTGTGTTGTTTGTTTGTTTTTTATTCTGTAAGGGAAAATTGGTGCTGTAGGAAGATAGAGTCCGTAGGAGTTCATTTCTGCAGAGGTTAACACATCTCAGAGCTCAATACCAGTCATTCATACATCTAAGTGTTCTAACAGTCTAAGTGAGACATACATTTCATTAAGCTATCTTGAGTTCTTGATTCACTAAAGAGCCTTTTCCTGATCTGAAGAGTGAATGTCTTCCCATGAATCTCTGATTTATTGCAAGAAAGGGCTCTAGCCTTAGACTAGACTTGGGTCCCTCTGCTGATCATTAACTGACAGCTGTATGAATCAGAACTTTATATACCATAGTCAATTGTTTCTGTCTCTAAGCTTCATGCCTTATCTGTTCCTCCTATCTTCAATGCTCTTTCCAGAGCACCACAATGGGATTCATATCTTCCACTTCATCAAAACACAAATTCAATCATTTAACTCATTAAAATGATTTGTACAAGTTACGGCAAGGAGTAGTTAAGTAATGTTCTCCTTAGAATCATCTCAGAGAGAAGGTTCTAATCAAGAACTAATTCACACCCTTCAAAATGGAGCCTTTCTCTTCTTGAGCAAATTGTTTCTTGTCCAATGAGTAGACCTAATTAATTCAAGTATTGAATTGTTCCCTACAAGCCATCTTACTTTCTGCCCCTTTCATCCATAAGACAACTCCCTTTTCTCCTGTAGATAGTGGCTTAAGTTCTACCTCCTTTCTTCAGAAACTATTGAATTAAATTTTTCCACCTCTATAACCAAAAATAGTTCCATGATTATTGTATCATTATATTTTATGTAGTGTGTGATATTTATATGTTAAAATCTAGCCTAAGGATGATATCCATTTTGAATATATCTCAAACTGGATTATAAGTCTCTTCACAATAACAAAGCCAAAATATTTATATCAATTTTTCCCCAAAAAAAGAGGAAAAGCAGGACAAAGAAATGTTGAGTGCTGAGGAATAGGCTCTATTTTATTGCCTAGAAAACTTCAACTAGAGATCTTTATGTCAGTTTGATAAATTATGAACTAGACTGTCTAAATCCTTCTTAATGTACACACATGGTTTAACTGAAGTAAGTATTATTATTTCATATTTTCAGAAGGGATAAGGAAGGGCCCCAGGGTTTATCTCAGTGGAAGAGTGCTTGCCTAGCATGTGCAAGGTCCTGGGTTCAATACCCAACATAAAGAGAGAGAAGAGGGCAGGGAGAGAAAGCTAACTAAAACACAGGTGGATCCTACATAAGATCAAAAAAGTTGATAAGCTTTTATCTCCTCTCTCTCTCTCTCTCTCTCTGGATCTTCTTATATGTGTGCTCTTATGAAGCAAGCTAGAGGCACTCATGGCAACATCCATTGGGTTACTGAGGCCCTCAGTCAACCAGCTCTCAAGGGACCAAAGCAAGTGAGCTTGGAAGCTGCTCTTGTTCCAATTGGGCCTTCAGCAGAGACCATAACCCCAGCTGAATGAAATCTTGATTGTAGCCTTGTGAGAGAACCTAAAACAGAGGTACCAGCTAAGCTATACTCAGACTTGTAACCTGCAACATGATGAGCTAATAAGTGTGTGTTATTTGAAACTGGTAAATTTAGAGCTAAATTGTCCCGCAACAAAGCTAGTGTTTATAAATAGTGTGATATTTGACTTTTTTTCCAAGGGAGAAAAGGATAATGATATTTTATAGAAAAATTTTAAACATGGTCACAGAGCCCTCAAAAATAAATGATTAAGTATGTTATGCCCATGTGTACATTTCAAGAAACCAAGTAGAATTGTGGTAAAGGAATAGACTGGAGCATAATGATTAGCAGATACAGGTAGCTGTAGAGTTTTCTCTTCTCTCAGATAATCACTTAGTACCACTTGGTACTCCATAGCTACCATTTTCCTTTCTGCTGCTGTCTGTTCTGCCTGCCCTGCTTCTCTAATCCATTCTCACCTCATAAAGCCCCTGGTGGTTTCTAAGTAGTCTTTCCTGCTTCCATTAGCCCTAGTGATCTTTTGTCTCCCAGACACTACAAACGTGAATATGGGTGAAAGGATAGTATTGTACACACAGTGTCTGCAATTTGGTACAAATGAGATTTAGAGGAGCATGAACACCTCGGGTCACCACATATACACCCATGATTAAAGCTCCGTTAGTCACTTTGGCTTACCCCTACCAGGAGTGGCTTCATAGGCATTTTTTTTTTATTACTCTTCCAAAATGAGTTCATTTGCTGATTTTTCTTCCTGGAACAAGGGACTAAGAAAGTTGAATTTGGCTAGATCCTTCTCAACATCAACTCGACATGAACTAGAACAGACTCATATCAAAGTAATCTAAGGTTTATATTTTGATAAAGAGGTAAATTGGTTTTGAACTGGACAGGCATGGTTAATGGATAAATAAGATGCATGGGGCTATTTGTCACTTCAATTTCCACATGATTCTTTGATCGTTTTTATCCCCCTCTCCATGTCTGTTGGAGATTAGAGAGTTTCCAAGTTTCCAAAAAGCCTGAAATAAAAGTCAAAAGGTTTTGACTTACAAAGGACACAGGGACTTTACCAAGGAGCCTGGCTTTTCAAAGACTGGGTCAATTTCCAAGAGGTATTGTCCTCAAAACAGAGAAGTCAAAAGGACCCAAGTTTGCAAGAGTTCTGATCTCTACTGTGATATTGATTTGTTACATGGCCTGAGGCCAGGTGTTGAACCTCCCATGGTTTCTTCTCCTTCTTATCTGTGAAATTGAGATGAAAATTCTGAGTCTCAAAGTGATTTGATGGAAATTAAATAATAGCTTCAAGCCCTTTGAAATGGCAAAGTGATAAGTGTTTCCTTTTAGCTTCTATCAGATATTATACAATTTTCCATTTAAGTGAAAATTAACTTCGAACATCTCACACTTCAGTTTTGACCTAATAACTTGTTGATTAGTGGTTCTAAAATATCAATCATAGGTCCTCTGAAACAGAAATGTGACTATTCACATGGAAAACTTACATCTAGACTAGCCTAGAAAAAACTTCTCCTCCCCCATATCTGTTACAAAACCTCTGTGCTCCCAAGCAGATGATATACAGAGTTTGACCGAAATTTAAAATATTGTCCCCCTTGTGATATATTGCCTCTAGGCAAATAGAGAATATTTACTTTGAAATTTCTATGAAAAACATAAAAGAAGACAGCTATGTCTCCTATTAGCATTTTCTCTTTTAATAATTGTTTTATTTATAGTGTTGAGTAATTCTTGCCCAACAGGTCATGCAAAATATTTAAATGCCAGAGAGCAACCACAGGCAAATTCACAAAGAATTTATAAAGACTTAGAAAGGTGAAGTTCTCATACATGTCACTTAAAAGCAGTATGGGATAATAGTTAAGCATTTGAGCACTGGATTCAGACTTAGCCAGAGATTAAATCTCAGATCAGTAAGTTACTAGCAGTACATAACTGGAAAAAGGAAAATCTTATATTTTTATTTTATTTTCCTCTGCAGAAAGTTCCTCATGGTGAAAGAACATTTCCTATTGACCATCATATCTGAAGCACCTCATGCAGTTTGGGCTTATTAATTGATTATTTTTTGTAAAATTGATTAGATGAGTGAATTGAGGACTAGACTGCTTCACAATATCTTTAGAAAATGTGGAATGTTTTGCACACCAGAAAGTGTACCCTAGTGTAACTGTACACTGAAGGTTAGAAAAGGGAAAGATGGCTAAGTGCTTTTCCCAAATACCAAGGGACTTTTCTAAGGATCCACTTCACCAGAATTTAGAAGAAGCTTCTACTCAGAAAACACAGTAACAGATGCAGAATTGCTGCTGAAGAAATCATGTGCCCCCATTAGAGTCACCACAGTGGTTCCTTTCAAGCCAATTTGCTTAGGGAAGTAAAATCTCTCTTTGTATGGGAATGGAATTACTCATTATACTCAGCCTCTCATAAAGCTCAGCTAGTTTCCAAGGCTTCCCAAAGCCTGTTCCTTTGGTGGCCTGTTCCTTTTGTTGGTGGAGAACACGTTGTGTGTCTACAATGCTGATGTAATACAATTTGCAATCAGCTTTCAGTTCCCAAAGGGATCAAAGCTTTCAGCTCAAGCCATGGGCAAGATTGGAAAGGACAGTGTCATCTGACAATAAACCCAAAGCTATTATGTTGTGGTATAAAAAGTGAACTTAGAATTTTAACCATTAATGCTGAGATTTATGCCAAAACTTCTAATCTTACATTTGTCCTTTACCAGGAATTGACAATGCTGTTCGCTTTCCTCTAATCTACTCCTAAAGTTAAGGCTCAATTTTTGCTCCTAATGTGATTATGGCAAATAATCTGTACAGTGACTTATTAAATCTGTATTTTATTTTTGTAATGACTCTGAGAAATACCTCAAAATATAAATATATGGTTTTAAATAGGAGAACCAACATATTCCTAAGATCCACATACACAAAGAACAGTATAGGATATAAAAGAAGTCAGAGAGTCGGGATACCTGATTTGAGTACTCATGCTGTCACTACCTAACTCCAGACCTCAAGAAGGCTCATTTCTCTTCCCTGGGCTTTGGGTTTTTCATGGGAGAAATCTAGCTTATCACTAATGTGTTCTTCTTCCAAGCAGTTCCTCTAAACCCTCACTCCCTGAGAAGACATTTACTTTATGCTATAATAACTGTTTTCCAGAGACATCCACATTTCATCTTCATGCTTCTTCCTGAAGCAACAAAACTTTGGGAATGGAATTCTTGCTGTCTGCCCAGAAGAAGAGGTAGTAAGACAGTGAGGGCCCAAAGCACGAAAACTTAAGTTATGTGTGAAGGAGTTGACCAGCAAAGAAATTGGCTGCCAAACTGAGGCTATAAAGAGATCTTTAAAGTTAAAAACAGGACTTTCTAATTAATTACTCACACAGGTCACTGCCTGCAGTCCCAGAAATTTCTGAAGAGAAGCTGTATAGAAAGTAAAGAACCCTAGTTTTAAATCCCAGGTCAGCTGTCACCAGTTATTTGACATCTGAGAAAAGAGCAGATGTACCTAACTGGGTTTTTATCAGGGTTGGAAACTACACCTCATGTAAAAGTGCTTACACCATACACAGCTCACAATAATGCATCTAAATTGAGTGGGCTGTGCCCATTGCCACATGTAAACCACAACCTGTATAATAAGAGCTACTGGCAGCATTGATCTAAATGGAGGAGGAGTAAGAACTTAAATCTCTGCTCTATAGTCCTTCTGTAAATAATACCAAATAATCAGGGTTTCCATCAGGCATTAAACAATTCTGCAGTGGGGATGAGGAAGGGAGAAAGGAACAATCATGATACTTTAAGGACTTGAAATTAAACATCCAAAACAGTGGCTAATAGTGTTTCACTATTTCTTATATGTAGTATAAATTATGTTCCTAGATATACAGAACATAAATAAATATAGGATATACAGGAAGAAAGCAATTTTTACATTCTCAAAAGCTCTGATAAAACCCTGAAAGACCTCAAATAAGGCGTTCTGAAGCCTGTTACCTATTTTCATGAATTTGCACTGGAGTGAAGAAAATTGTTTCCTATTTTCAGATCTTGATTTCTTCTAAACACATTTATTATATAATATATGTGGTCTTTATAAATGTTTCTTCAAATAAAGGTACATTTCTTATACCTTTAGTTGTCTAAAGTTGCCTTTAGTACATTTCTTATTTTGCCTTTAGACAACTTCACAATAAGTCCCAGTCTACATATAAATGATGTTTTGATCTGTTCATACATTTATTTTGTAACTTAAAGAATGTTGACAATGATTTGTTTAATCATCAAAAACCTTCAATTTTTAAAAATTTGTTTCAAAGGATTCTTAGATTCCTTTTCAATAATTCAGGTAAACAAAAAGTACATGCTTGCTGAATTAGAAGTCTACACAGCGTAGAGAGCCCTAGACTTCCAGCGTGACTGTCAAAACATCATAGCACAGATGAGACCAGTGGAGAACAGTTGGTTTTAGGCAGCAGTTGGTATCTGTGAGTTCCAATATGAGGTGGACAGAATAGGTTGACATAACACAGAGTTTCGGAATACATAAACAATACTCAGGAATAGAGATGAACAGGAAGTAATTGGCAGCTTTGGTCCACATGACAGCTATTTCTGACTACTTAAAGACACATATGGCTAACTTATGTCAGGAAGAGTTGATGTCCAGAGGGATCAATTGAAATCAAAGCTTGAGAGACAACCTCTTAAGACTGTGGATTCAGACCTGAGAATGTTTTTAAAAAAATGTTGAAATGGGAAAATCACAGGTATAGATGCATGGACAACCAAGGGACCTAATAAGAAGTAAGTGATCCTAATGGAAGAGTCATAAAATACACATTACTCACTGTCAGTAGTTTCTACTTGAAGCAGACATCCTATTTTGAATCTGCAAAATGCACCTTTACTCAAGTTAGTCCTAAAGATAGTTTCTGTGACTCATTTTCCAGTGTATTGAGAAAGAGTTCCCCCTGCAACCCCCCCTCAAAAGAATTTTAAAATACCAAGTCCAGATCATAAAAATCTATAGAGGAAATCCAGAGAACAAAAGGAGCAGGACTTTGTGAGCTTGTTAGTGAAGTGACAAGGGATATTCTTTTTCCAATTTCTGTATGACAGAATAGAAGTGATAAGAAATAGAAACCTACATCATTCTTTGGAGCGAAGAAGAAATAGAAAAACTTGTTACAGTGTCACAATCACCCCCTGGGAAGTTAAAGGGAATGAACCATATGCCAACAACAGAAGCAAAAATGGCAGTATTGGAGACACCACCAGTGGGCTAGAATAGGCTTATCCTCCAGCACATGAGAGTCTTCATTCGTTAATCAAGACTTTTTTCTGTGTAAGGAACAGACATCCACTCAGACAAGGACAAGAAAGAGGAGAAATACATTGGCAGATATAAAGGTAACTCATGAAGACTTAGAAGGAGGAAGTGATATCAGCTTTTGCTAGATCAGTGAAATGAAAATACTTCATAAGACAATTTCCTCATATATTTTTAAATTTCTTTTATCACTGTATTTTGCTTTCCTTCTTTCTGCTATCTGGCCATTTCTGTTTCATCAAGAGCATAGTGGAAAATGAGCATTCTCTTGCTGTTCCATATCAACTTTTAGCTCCACTGCCACCAATGCACCAGTGTCAATTGGCCTATCTTGGGTGAGATCTGAAGTCCTCATTTAATCCTTTATGGGGAAGCCTATGGAGTCACACTGAATTCATATGGACATAAGAATATAGGATTTGGAGTGAGAATGTTGCTCTTAGAAACAGGGCATTGTGGGTACCCCAATAAGAATGCATTGCAGAGATATTCCCTATTCTATTACAATACCAGTTACAAGAAAAATGTGCAGAGAAGGGAAAGAGAACAATAGGAGTTTTGTTTTGTTTTTAATTCCATGGGAGATGTCTCAGACTGAACAAACATGTCAATCTAACACTTTATCAATTTTGAATATTGATCTCAAAAGACATACCACAGAGATGTGGCACAATATGCATAGAAAGATCATAACAAAATTTCGCTTTTTTTGTTATCATGAGCCAGAGAAGAAAAGTGATCACCAGTCTTGTAAAAATCTAATTATGATTTAGATATTTAAAAGGTAAATAATATCATATTAAAATAAAGAAAAATGTGATGGTCCTCTTGTGTGCAAGTCATAGAGAGACAAAGGACTGATCTGTACACACTGGGTCAAACCTCCTGTACTTGAGATACAGGATTCATTATCTTTTTAATGTCAGACATAAATGTAATAGTACAAGGAATTGTTTAACATAACCATTACAATAGTGACAAGAAAAGAAATACATTTTAAGTCTAAGTTTTAAAGGACATATATTACAACACTATTCCATAAGATAAAAATCATTTTGCCAGATTTGCTTTTTGTTAGAATCAGGTTATAATAGGCATGATGCAATTATTTGTAAATCATATATACTGTGTTTGAAATGACTTGAAATATACTGTCTTTAAGTGATTGCTGAACATGTTCAAGTAGGAGGAGCTCTTTTAAGGCCCCCCAAAAAGATATGGATATACTAAGTGAAGTAAGCCAATCCCCAAAATCCAAATCCTGAACGTTCTCTCTGATAAGTGGATGCTGATCCATAATAGGAGGGAGGACACAGGAAGAATGGAGGAACTTTGGTCAAAGGGGGAAGGGGAATGGACATAGTAAATATGGTGGAATGAGATGGACATCATAGCCCTAGCTTCATGTATGACTGCATATATGATGTGATTCTACATCACATACAACCAGAGAAATGAAAAGTTGTGCTCCATCTGTGTACAATGAATCAAAATGCAGTCTGCTATCATGTATACCTAAGTAGAATAAATAAATAAATAAAATTTTAAAAATTTAAAAAAAGATAGTTCAATTGATTAGGAAATTGACACATGACAGCAATAAATTGAGAATTGTTCTTTGAAAAAAATCGCTACAATTAAATATGTTTCTATGTCTTATGTGTTATCAGTAGACTATTTACAAATTAAACTTTATGTTTGGAACTGAGAACTTTTAAAAATAACTGCAACTCTTAGGAACTCATTATCCACAGGTTAGTAATCATTGTTTTTTGACCAACCTCATTCTACAGATGAAGGGACTGGAGTATAAAATACTGAGTGGCTTTCCTCAGGTCAAAAATTTAGGTCACTAGTGGAAGAACCAGGGCTCAAATCTAATTCCCTAAGTGAGGTATTAGCTCAAAATTCTTCTGTCAGAATCAAATAATTAATTCCTTCATTTGTTTGCCTTTAAATGTCATTATTTGGCATACAGTATATATATACATATATATCTTAAAGACATACAACTATATATATTACATTGTATAATATATCATGAATATTATGATATTTTGGAATATATTACATATATACTCCATAATCTATATTCCACAACCTAGACCATCATAATCATTTGTCAATGAGCAATGTCTTAAGTACTCTTGTAGCAAAAAGGTTGCATGAAAAAACCTCAAAATTTAGAATGGTTTTTCGTTCACTCAGTAGTATAGGGTAATTTTGAAAACCCTGCACTTATTCCAAAGAGGCAGTCCAACTCTGCCTGTTTCAATTTATTCTTTTTCACTTATTTTTCTGGCTAGTTGATAACATTTTAAAAATTTGTAAGAAAGCAATGGCTTCCATTGAGACCAAAGCTTAATGCCAGTCTCTAAGAAGAAAATTAATAACCATACTCTTGGCAAATGTACTTTGGGGGCTCCTCCATACCTCAACCATTAGACATAGCCACAAATGAAACTTCACAGTTATAATGTGTCCAGCCTGTGCTTGAAGAAAAGAAATTCCTCAGCTGAAAGTAATATATATGTTCCTAGCATTTACTATAAATAGCCTACACACTGGTAAAATATAGTTGTGGTACATATTCTACTTCTGTAATGAAATAATTATCCACTACAATAAGAATTTTTCCCCTCATTTCAAAATTTTAAAATATCAAATTTTTAACCCCAATATTTTAAGCATCACTTTACTATATGGAGCCAATTTTGCAAAGTTGCATATCATTGTCGTCATTTACTTCAGCTATTTGGTGGGTCACATTAATCTCTGCAGCTTCTTTTAAAAGATAAGCCACATTTAATGGCCAAGCTAAATAATTTTTCAAACATCTGAAGTGCAGCATGGTGAATTTTCAATAGATTGAACTGGGCATTCATGTCCCATTTATAAAGATTCCTAATGTGTTCTTCATTATCATTCCAGTCACTCATTGAGTTCCATTATAACTTATATTGATTCTATTTTCAGAAGGAGTCTGGGGATGAGACAAAGAAGTAATTAAGTAGTTTTTCAAAGGATAACCACTGTCACCTAAAATCATTACAGAATGAAATGCCTACCATCTTCTACCATATCTCAACTAATTTGTAATTAATTAAAGATTAACCTTGTAAAACAAAATTTGGAAATTTTGGAGAACTGGGAAACATATAACTAATTTAAACTGATTGATTTTAGGATATCTGTAGTCATAATTTGGTATAAATTCACATCTGTCTTAGATATATCAGCTATATTCCAGAAATAGCTGCAGCCATATGCCACATGCATGAAAATGTGTACTTTAAAAATTAATGTCTTATATAAATACCATATACACTTTGGGCATATTCTTAGGTTAAAATATTGCTTAGTGGGAAATTAGTATTGGTCTTAAAGCCATCAAATAAGATCAGCTCAGGGTACTGAAAAAAAAATTAGTTCTGTAGGAAAAAAATATGGGGTGGGTATATTGTTTTTTAAATAAAAAAAATTAAATTACCCATGGCTACAGTGCTTTAAGTATTTGACATGAAGCAAATGTGGCAGTAAAATGTATAAACAGGTATAGTAAAATTTACAAACTATTAAACATGTGTGCAATCACATAAGTTAATAATTATTCATCCTCTATAGTAAGTAGTGTAATAAAGGATCTCTCTGACCCAGAAGCAAACCTGGCTAGGACAAGTCACAAGTGGCCCTTTAGAAAATTAAGAATGGTTGGCTCTCTGTAAGTTCAGCCATTTCCCTTCTTCAGGTGTGAGCAGGGCTTGAAAAGACAATTTATCTTGCTCTCCTTTTGTCTCCTTTTTTAAAGAAGAAAGTGGGTCTCTTTATCCACATAAGACTGAAGGTGAGCTGAGTATTCAGCCAAGCACTCATGCTTTTATTCCAAGAATGTTACAACTAAAAGAATCCATAAGCTCATTGGTTCAGTGACTTTCAAACTGTATTCTTTGGAGGAGTGTCAGAGTTCATAGGGTCAGAGGTAGGGATATAGAGGTAATGAAAATAGGTAAGTTCCCTGCACTGTCATCGAAATGAAAGCAGTTATCTTTGTGGGTTTCTGTAAAAGATAATAAAGACTTCTGTTGCTAAAAACAATTTTAAAATTCATTTTTATTAGCTTACAGATGAAACCTCTCATTATGAAAGAAGTTACAAGAAAAAAGTCCTCTCAAGCTATTAGAAATAGAATCATGAGCAGAGCTTAATCCCTGGCCATGTAAATGGCCAGGAGGAACAAGGGATGTGTTTCACTCTCCATGGTGCTGATATTCTTCTTTAACTCCTAGGATACAGAGATTGCCTCTCAAATTCCCATTGCTCACAGTTTTCTTTTTATATCTTGTTCTATGACTAGTTTTGAAGCTTATATTGCTATAAAACAGAGTAAATTGTAATTTATAATTCAAAGGATATGTAACCAATTTCATGAATTTTGTCACTTCTATCACATTCCCAGTAGTTGGAAATAACTAATTCATTGTTTCCCTCTTTCTCTCTCTCATATACTCAACACATACTTTATTCTTTCATGATTCACCAATGCTTCTTTCATGCTATTCTAATAGTTGAACAATCTAAAGAAGAGATAAATGCATTGAATGTTGGTGTTTGTGAACACTTTTTGTACACTTTCTCCTGAAGCCTTTGAAACTGGTCTAGAATTACCTTTTTATGAAATCCTACCCTGTTCTGAAAGTTTCAGAATATTGTATTAACTCTGAATCTCACTTTTCAGTATGTATTCACATGAACTAATCTCAAAATAAAACTAAAATTTCTGGATGGTAAACAATTGAGTCTATAAACCCAATCAATATATCTTGCAATCAGTCTCTTAGAAGCCAAATCATAATCTGGTTGCCATTTTATTAATTTGATTAAAAAATAAATTGCTTTGAAAGCTGCTCAATGCCTTTTGTTTTGTATGAAACTTGGTAGTAAATTAGACACCACAGATGAAGGTCTGTGGGTTTTTTCCACATCTCCCTTGTAACTCTGTAATATTGAGGGATTTTGCCTATATATTCATCCTGAGTACCAGGATGAATATATAGTAGTCTAGTGTGGTTATGTTCATCTCTTTACCCATAGACCTAGCCCAATGCCTCAGTCATAAGTGTGCTCAGTACATATCATTAAAAGAGTTAATGATAGAAGAAAGCTGGTTTGAAAGCGAGAACAGTGAAAAACAAAGAGGGTGTCAAATTGAGTGACAGCAGGAAGGCAAAAGACTTAATTATCATGCTTATACATTATAAAACATCATTATACATTCCTAAATCTAAGGCAAAATTGTTTTATTCAATCATATTTGCTCAATATCTTTAGTTAAAATCTAGACCACAGGAACTGGTGTTTTTCAACTGGCTTATGTGCTAGTTAACTTCTTTATGCCCCTTCACATCCATTCTTCACTCTGTGACATCAGAGCTTTGGCTTGGGTGAGTTCAGTCAAAGCAGAACACAAGCAGGTAACTGGAGGGAAGGGGAAGAGTGGGGTCAGCGTGTTTATTCCTGAGCTCCTTCTTGGGGAGATTGCTGTGGTCTGACTATATCTCAAGACCAAAGGTCTCAGTACTTGCCAGGCCAAACTCTCTGCACACACTTCTCTCTATTTACAAATTCTGGCAACACATTACTTGTTCTTATTTAGCAGAACTGTCAATCTTCACTCACAGCTCCTGGGTACTACACTACCTCTTGCTTTTATTTATTGCCTTCAGATATCTTTGCAAATAGATTGTTTTAAAATGAACTTTAAAGAATGCAGTTTATAGCATAAGCTTTCTCCTAGGATCTCCACCCATTCATAGATCAAAACATAATCACATAAAAATCCTACATTCAGGTGATGAACATCACTACTCTGGCTGTTTCCTTAGTATGGCCCACACTACTCAAGGTTTGGGGGATTGCTTTCCATATATAACATTTTGTATTCTTATATACCGTGATACATTTTTTCACCATTGAGTTTTGAAATTTGAGTAAGTGGGAAAAACAGGTACAAATTATAGATGTGTTAAGGATAATATCTAGGGCATTACTTTAGAATATCACTTGAAAATATCTAGCAAAATTTGAGGAAGTCTAGGTATAAGATCACAATTAGCACGTAACATTTTTTACTTCAAGGTGAATGGACTACAGAATCACTAAATCAGTCAATTCACAATATCCAGTAAAACTGAAATTTGCCTTTGTTCATTAAAGACCCCCAGCAATGACTAAGGAAAAGTCTTTGTTCTTCATCTTGCAAAAAGCTATCCTTTGATTTTTTAATAATGAGCATAAACTTTTGTATAGTTAGCAGTTAATTCAATCCTTAAGGCTATTTTATTTATATTTTTCATTAGTTAAATGAAAAATATAATTGCATCAAATATAATTGCAGATTAATTAGCATTATTTCATGAGGTTATGTCTTTTTAAGTTTTAAAAATCATGTCTTGCTGGAGGCACACACATGTAATCCCAGTAGCTCAGGAGGCTGAGGCAGGAGGATTGTGATTTCAAAGCCAGCCTCAGCAATTTAGTGAGGCCCTAAGCTACTCAGTGAGACCCTATCTCCAAATGAAATATAAGAAAGGGCTGGAGATGTGGCTCAGTGGTTAAGTGCCCCTAAGTTTAAAAAAAAAAATCATGTCTCATTTGATGCTATATTAAAATGGAGTGAAACTAAGTAATTTTTCTTTTGAGAAAAATTTGACTTTATTTAGTCTCTCCAAGGCAAAATGACATCAAGGTGTAGATTATATTTTGTTGCTTTACAGTATGGGTCCACTATTGTTCCAAATTCTGCCATATGTTGTAGAAAAGACTTTTTGACCTTCCATGCAATAGTTGAAATATAAGGAATAAAGTGATGTTTAGAATATTAAAATTGTTAATATTTTATTCTCAACAGCAGAGTTCTGCCCACCATAAAACAATCTCACCTTTTATTTGTTTTTCCTCTATGAAAAGTTCTGAAAACAAATGGTACATTTTAAAGGGCTGAATAATTTGGATACACATTATATAGAGAAAATTATTTTGAAAAATCAGTTTTATTACTTTCAATGAGGAATACAAGACATACCATGAAATTATGTCCTTCTAAAGCCTATAGCAACCATTCACCCATATTTACTTTAATTCTTATATTTATGAGGCTCATAGTTGATAGCATAGAATGATCTGATAAATCATTCTAATAAAGATGAGATAGTGATTTTCAAACTTGAAAATAAAATGACTATAAATACAAGTAACAAGATCATTTAGGTTAAAATTTAAATTCTAATGTATTTCCTTCTGCTATGTGAAATTTTTCAACTCTTAAATCGCATGACCAATGAAACAAAACCAAGTCCAATTATAAGCTGATGTTAAAAACATAATGTTGATAATCAGCCTCCTGGGAAATCATCAGGGTTTTTTTTCCCTACTAACTTACTGTACTTCCCTCATTATTTGCCTAAGAAGTGGGGAAAAGATTGCAAAAGACTGACCACATTTAAGAGAATTATATTGTCCATTGAATTAATGGAGGTAGTATTCACAACGTTTAAAAATAAAAGATCAAAAGCCCACTTTCTCTCTCTCCGCCTCCCTAACTTCTACTTTTTCTCTCAGATAGCTTCTAAACCCAGGAGCTATTTCCATGCTGTTAAAAGAGAAGAAGCATAGGACCCAAGCTAGATGGATCTCTCTGGACAACTATAACAAATAGGCTTTATATGCCATGAATATCCACCCATTCATTCCTCACAGTCTTAAACTTCAGTTGTAGGGCTCATGCTAGAAGGAATCAAATCAAATCTTAGGTTCAGGTTACCTACACTTAAGCAATGCACTGAAACTATTTATGGAGTTCAAGCATCTCAGAAGGAATTTGTTTTGAAGTTTAGGACCACATCTTTTTACTTTCCCCTGCTATAAAATGTTCCTTATGAATTCTCATGGCTGTTGGATGGGATGATTTATCAAGTCTTTACATGATTTGGATATTCCTGTGTCACCTGGAAAACATTAAAAGAATGACATTTTATTTCTTACAAGTGTTATCAAGTCTTCTCTTTTATGAAATAAGTTCATTTTGAAGAAAAGGAAAAAAAACTCTCAAATACAGCTCTAAAAACTAATGACAAAGCCCAACCCAGATAAGAGTAAATGGTTAGTTCCCCTCCTGAGCAAGTGCTGCGAGGAAGTGTTGCCTGTGCATACATTACTGAGATCTTTTATTAAAAGAAATTTGAAGTGGCATGACAAACTTCTCCACTTGTTTTTCTTTTTGTCACAATAGAATTCTTAATAATGATGTGGGCATTCTCTAGTTCAACCTGGCCTAAGTCCATCAAGAGGCAATTCTTTTCTCTGTGCTTGACAAGGTGAAGAACTGGTGCCCTCTCAAGTTCAAAATAAAATAAAATTTTATAAATTATCCACACTTTGGAGAAAAACTTTCTAGGGAGAATAAATTTTGGCTATAGCATTACTCATTTTATTTTTCATCTCACAGCAGGCAACAAATACAAAAAATGTTTAGGCTGTCCTCCTGCTGAACTAATTTCTTTATCTCTTGCACTTTTGCTCAAAAAAGTATTAATAATCATGTTTTCAAAGAGATGCTGCCCACTGTGAAACTTGTTTGCCTGCCATTTCTAAAAAAATGTGTGCCACAGAAAAATTTCTGCCTGGATTACAGCTAATTCAGTAAATAACTGTCCCAAACTACTATTCTTTCCTGTAAAAAAAGAAAATGGATGGAAATGATTGGCTTTTTTTATGCACACTTAAATGCATTAACAGTACTAGTAAAACCTGACAGAATTTCAAATATAATTGTGTATGAAGTGCATTTAAAATGAAAACTTCTCATGCTGATGCTATTCTGAGATAGAAAAGCAACTGAATAATGAATTTGAGGTTAAAATCATATATCTCTAAAGAATCTTCAAGGTATCACATTCAACATCTAAGACAAACAATAGTATTGTATATAAAATTAATTTGATATGGTGAACTTCTACTCAGAGGTCTAGGAACAGAAAATAATCTAGTTTACTTTTAAGATCATTGTGAAAACACAAATATTTTTCAGAAAAATAGATGTAAACAAATAATATATAAGTATTATGAATGAAAATGATTTTCTTTATTCAAAGAAAGCAATGTCAGAATATATTCATTTTCTTCAACATGTGTTGAGGGAGCAATTTTCCTTGTCTGAGATCTGAATATCTACAATTAACTTGAACAAAGAATATGTGACTTTCAATTCCTTTAAAATTACTCAATTTTACTCATAGGAACATTTAAGGAATAAGAAATCCGAAATATGGTGAGATTTGTATTAAAATCAGCAATCAGAATGGCAAAGCCAGAGTCCCATATGCTCACTCTGGCATGTCTGATTGCAAAGTCAGAGCAATAGGCCCTTGAACAAAATCAAGACAAAAATTTACTGATTGTTCAATACCTTTGTCATTGGTCCTTTCGAACACTACTCGTTGATATCTGACTCTTCCTGGCTCTTGATTTTTCTTCAGCTACTCAGATCTACTTCTCCTTGGTTCTTTGCAAATATTTTTTTTTTCTGTTTATCCCTATCCTAAATTTTAGCAACCTTCAGGAGTCTATTCTTAGCTATTAAAAATAACTGTCTGAAACCAAGTTACTTATTTGTCTATTTCATTATTTCTTTTCTTCCTTTAATACAATGCACTGTTCACCAATATAGAAATTTGGTCTCTCTACTATTTTAGCCCATGTAAGTAGGCAATGTGTAGCACCTTCTGTTGACTCTTTCCAGGCATTAATATGCTGGTGACCTCAGAACACATATCTTCATTTTAATCTCTTCTTTGAAGTCTAGATCCATATGTCTAACATTTTATTGAATACTTGAGAATCTCATATTTATTGTTTCTTAAATTGAAATGTACTTGGCAATTAATGTTGGTATATTTATGCTATACAATTTGATAATCAGATATATATATACATTTTGGAATAATTACCTCAAACTAATATTTGTTTTATACTCACTAAATCCCAAGTGAATTTATTATATTTCAAATTCAATACCTCTTTTAACCTACTCCCTCGAAATCTTTCCCTTTTGCTATATTCCTTTTGCCTTCAACATCAACTTGTTCTCTTAGTCCAGAAATTGGAAGTTATCCTAAGCTCATTCATATATATTTCCTACAATCAGTTGGTGGATAAGTTGTTTTCATTATGTTATCCAAATATTTTAAAGTTCTCATGTCTTTTCTATCTATACTGTCAATTCCTCACCTGAGGGATCAGTCCAATCTAAATAAGCTTTATGTCTTCATTAGTTCTTTATTCTACTTATTATTCAAATGTTGCTAGAGTGATATTTATATTATCTACTCTTTTCACAGCTTAGTTCCAGAACTTTGATAGAAAAGGATTTAGATTTCTCTCTCTCCCATTCTTCTACTCACCTGCCTGAGACTTCCCCTCATTATGTACCCCAGGACATAAAACTATAGTTTAAATTTTTCCATCATACCTTTCTGTTACCCATGGATGAATAATTTCTATCTGCATTGACAGAGTAAAATGACTTTCAAATATCTTCTAAATCATCTTCAAGCTTACCCTATCAAACTTTTCTGGATTACTTAAGTAAGATAAAATAAATGTGCTTATTTAAAACTTATTGTAAAAATAAATTAATTGTCTTTTTACTGTGAATTTTGAATTTTTAAATTCTTCCTGGTCTTCACTTGGATAGTTCATGGGGAAAACATTCCTCTGTCACCATGCTGGTGCTTACGTTAAAATGCTGCAAAATTTCACATTTGACTTGATTGGTATCAAACATTTGAGTGCATGGCATGAAAACTTAGATGGAGTGTCCATTGATATTGTGCTTGGGAGTCCCTGAAGAAGCAACAAGGTGGTTTTCTCCCCCATCCTTATACAAAAGTCTCTGAAATCAACACCAATGCACATGCATTACTTGTATAACTAAGGCCTAGGTATATATCAATGTCATATCTGAATGATTTAGTTGGGACCATCACACCTATCTGAGAAGGAATACAAGGTATCACTCAAAATTTGGCTGTTTGGGGTGAAGGTGGGGGAGGGGAGGGGAAATGAGAGTAGCAAAAAAGGGTTGAATGAGATGGACATCACTACCTTAGGTACATGTATGAAGACACAAATGGTGTGACTCTATCTTGCTTGTAACCAGAAAGATGGAAAATTGAGCTCTATATATGAACTATGACTTGAAATGCATTTAAAAAATAGATAAATAAAATTTTTTAAAAATTTGGCTCTCTGTTAATGGTAACATGTGACCATAAGGAGACCAAAAGCAACAACATGACATCAAAATCTACCTGGAAAAGAGCATAAAGTCAAATAAGTAATATAAAGAATAAATTTGATGAAAGAAAAAATAAAAACAAGAAAATGAGAAAGATCAGAAGATAATTAATATAAATCTAGCCTAATAGTGAACAATAATACTTGGAGTGAAAGCAGTGTTCAATGTACAATAACTTTTTCTTTGAGAACAAAATTTTGAGGTCATGAGCTTGAGAGAATCAAAGGGAAAAATGTATAGTGTGTTGCTATTTTTAAAATATTCGGGATAAATAATATTACTAACAAGAAAGGTAAAAATGACTGACAGAGAACAAAAAATTAGATTGTTCTCAAATTTTTACAATAAAAGATAGAAAACTATGGAGAAATACCTACAGACATATGAGAGAAAACCTATGATTGAAGAACTCTGTGTCCTGTCAAGTTGTCATTGTTATGAAAAGAAAAGAGAAGAATATTATCACATATGCAAGGGCTCAGAATGCATACCACTCAAACACTTCCTGGGAAAATAACTTGAGGACAGATCTCTGCTCAAGATCATTTTCCTGGAAATTCAAAGAAATAATGTTCCAGACACTGCTGTCCTACCAGGGATTGTGAAATGACAGACTCCAGGAACAGTTGATCTAGCCTGGTCCTCCTGGTCACTCAATTTTGAAGAATGAAGTTCTGAATGATTTAAGTTTTTAGGGCATTAGTTCCTCTAAGAACTCTAGCTATACAATATTTTTTTCTGTCTATAATTAGAGAAGTAGTCAAAGCATATGACACAAAAAACTAAGTTTAGGAAACCTGTTTGTTTATTGACTGAAAGAACCTTTGAACCTAGCCCAGTACAGATAGGTACTTACTGATTATCTTTGGTTGAATAATTTAAAGGCAAGAGATGGAAGAAATGGATGTGTATCGGGATATGTATGTGTAGCAGTAAGTTTTGTTTAGGAAAGGACAATACATGTATATTGGGTGCTACTGTGTTGACACCCACTTTCTTTGGTTTTGAAAAGTCATTGAAAAAGATACAGCTATAAATAGCATCCTTGCTCTACCCTGTGCTGTTATTTCATTTTTAATTAGAAAGTTCAGTGTACTAGAAACATTCTGGATAGGAGCTGGGGTGTGTCCCCTCAATGCCTGTCTCCACACTTAGAGTCATCTATGTGTTACATCATTTTACAGTGACAAAATGATGAAGTTGCCTGAAATATGTATGCTTATCAGCCTTCCCTGGATGGGAAGCCATCTCTGTTCTCTCCAGTAATAGGTTATATAGATTTAGGTTGGAGCCCAAGGAGAAGATTGTACTAACATAGTGGTACAATATATCCTGTAACTTAAACGTTGTGTCTAGGCATTTGACATTTCTATGAGTCATCATATTTTGTTATGACTTCTGTTTAAAATCCATACATTGTGTTTAACATCTCCGGAAGGGCAGCAACCTAGAAAATTCTTTTTTGGGATCTGATCTCATATGACTAGGATCATTCACCTTTCTTATTAGGTCAACAGTGTAGTATAGTAGGATGGAGAAAACCTACCTGATTCATTAGAAGCAGAGATTTCTATAACACTTCAAGAAAGTGATTGTGTGGGAAAAGAAACCTAAAGTTCTCATACAGCCATTCTAAGTTCTGGAGGCTTGCAGAAGTTTCATTATCAGAGTGGTCAGCATCACTGTAACCTCTACTCATAGAGCCATATGTGCTCAATAGTTAAGCACTGTAGCACCTCTCATCCAGAGGCAATTCTTCCCTCTAAATAAATTCATCATGGAATGATAGAAATGGAAACATTCTTTCCCAGGTCTTAGGTAAAGGAAGAACTTGAAAAATAATCTTACCATAACATCACTTAAGTGGGTTGAAACTGGGTTTAAGGAATTATATCAGTATCAGAAAACAGCAAGTGGACACTAGATGATTTGGGAGGCAGAGGGTATCAAGGAACAATAATTTATAAAACAACACCAAAAATTCTCCTAAATAGAATTGTAAAATCAAAGCCCAGATGTAATGCCAAGGTGGAACAAGAGGAAAGCAAGAGATAGTATAAAAGGCAAGGATTCTGTAATGGGCAGTCTGTACTAATTTTGCAGAGTGCTTTCCTTATGTCTAGAGAGTTCTTCATTTAATGTGAGATATTTTACCTAAGGAAATATCCATCTTATATCAAGTTGATTTTCAACTGGTAAAAAGAGCTATCAGAATATTAGATAAAATTTTCCGAAGTTAACACACCTGGATAGTTTTTTTTCCCCTAAGTTTATAACAGAGTGTCTGGAACATATCACTTCTTTGAAGGGTTCTGATTCATCTATTGACCCACTTCATCAATGGTAATGATTAAGTTGGCTGATGGAGATTTTTTTTGTAACTGTTGTTTATTTGTTTATTTGATTTGGTACTGGGGATTGAACCCAGGAGTATTTTAGCACTGAGCTACACCCCAGCCCTTTTTATTTTTTATTTTGAGACAAGGTCTTACCAAGTTTTCAAGGCTTGCAATACACCTGCTTCAGCCTCCCAGGCAACTTGGATTACAGGCATATGCCACCACACCCAGCTGTTAGACATTTTTTATTTCACTCTTATT
This sequence comes from Geosciurus inauris, assembly GCA_004024805.1. Lineage (NCBI taxonomy): Eukaryota > Metazoa > Chordata > Mammalia > Rodentia > Sciuridae > Geosciurus > Geosciurus inauris. Next base: position 35,946 of record PVHX01003605.1, read on the forward strand.
AATGTGAGACAGTGTCTCCAAAACTGTGGTTGATATATACACAGGACCATTCAGACACATTTTTAGGATTGCAATGTTCTTAGAGAAATCTTATACTTAGTGGTTTTGTACACTTAAGAACCTAAAAAGTTAATATAAACACATTCTTCACATCACCACATCATGAAATACAACCATATATTTTCAGCACTGAAGTTTGTATCCACATTTAGGATTCACACTAAAGGAGGGTCAAATGATATCACAAGATGTTGTTGAGGGATTAGGTTTGGTATCTGCTTAAACAGTGAAGATTAATGACATAATTAAATTCTCATTGAAAATATAAATATACAGGCTTATCATAGTCCATTTGTAGTACTATAATAGAAAACCACAAATAAAATAAATTATAAAGAATAGAAGTTAATTCTTTTTCAGTTTATGTTTCTGGAAGCTGGGGAGTCCAAAATAAAGGGGCCATATGTAGTAAGGACTTTCTGGCTGATACATAATATGGCAGAAGGCATCACATGGTGAGAGAAAAAGAAAACAGAGCTGAACTCCACTTTTATGACTAATGTACTCCCTCAATAACTACCCCATTCCCATGTTAAGGGACTTAATCCATTCATGAGGGGTGGTGTCCTTATGGACTAATTACCTCTGAAAGGCCCTACCTCTTAATCCTATTACAATGCCAATTAGATTTCAACACGCATTATGGAAGGGGCATTCAAATCATAACAAAGTTGCATGTTTGCAGCACCACATCACTAGAAGATTAGCCCAGGCCCTTTCATACAGAATCATCATCTACAATCATCTAAATCAGGTTCAAGTATGGATAGGGCTGCCACACAATTATTCGGTCTTGGACTTTGAGTTGATGTGTCTTGGTCAATTTGGGATGCTATAACAAAATCCAATACATTAGATATCTTATAAACAACAGAAATGTATTACTCATGGTTCTGTAGGATCCCAGTGATACTGCCAGTTACCAGTGAGTTCTGCTCCTCCACATGTTGAAGTTTGAACATTAGAGAAGCACACCAAGGCAAGCATTTAAGCAGGGTTTATTTAAAAGGGGTAACATAGACTTCTGGGAGGAAGAAGGGGGCCATAGCTGGTATCCTGGTATCCCAAGAAGTACACATATTTTGCCCTTTTATATGTCCTAGGCTTCCTTGGTTCTCCTGCTCTCTTCCTCTTCTCTCTCTCCTTCCTGTGTATGTGACTAGGCCCAGGATGTTTGGTGGGATGGCCAAAAAGGGAAAAAAGCACACTGATAGGGAGAAGAGCCCAGGTGGAGTGATTTGGGCAGGAAGGGTGTGTAATTAACAACTCCCTGTAGGGAGAGATAATCCCTGGGACAGGTTACCCTGGCAACAGGTTGGAGCAGGGTCAGGTTTTCTTGATAAGGGTTGAGGAGGGGCTCTGAAGGCATTAGCATTTCAATCCCTCTCCAGCTTTCCAGACCCAAATTGGCTTCCTTCCTAACTCAATTTACCTATCTACACTGACTGCCTGTCTAATTCTGGCTTCACCAGAAAGTTAGTTTTGGTGAGAATTCTCTTTGGTGTTGCAGACTACCGATTTTTCCCCATTTCCTTGCATGACAGAAAGGGAGTGAGAGAGCCTTCTGGGGTCCCTTTCATAAGGGCACTAATCCCATTCAAGATAGCTCCATCCTCCTGAAATAGTTATGTTCCAAAGGCTCCACCTCCTAATACCGTTACACAGAGAGATAAGATTTCAAATATCAACTCAGGGAGGTCCACTGAGTCCCTTTCATTCTGCCCCTGAACCATCTCCCTCCCCCAAATCCATGTCCCTTTCACATGCAAAACATACTCGTTTCCTCCCTATACTCCCAGAGTCTTAAGCCTTTCCAGAATCAACTCTAATATCTAAAGTTAAATTTCTCATCTGAAACATCTAAATGAGATAAAGTAACAATCCCTGCATAACTCATCCTGAGGCAAAATTCCTCTTTAGCTATGAATCTGTAAAACCAAAAACAGTTATGTGGTTCCAGAATGCAGTGGCAACACAAATGTAGGATAGACATTCCCTTTTAAAATGGAGCATGTAGGAAAGAGGAAGGGGTGACAGAATTCAAGCAAGTCCAAATTATAGCTAGATAAACTCCAAGAGAGCTTGAGTCTTGAAAATCATCCTCTTTAGCTTTATGCTGTGTCCTTCATGCCTACAGGGATGGTAGTCTCACCTTGTGGATTGACTAGGGTGGTCCTGCCCCTACAGACATGCCAGGCAGGAGTCATATATTAGTGCACACTTTCAGTTAAACAGTTCTATAGTTCCATTCTGTACAACCCAAGTTCCAAGATTTTCTTCATTCCTTCCCATTTTTTCTCTTTCAGATCAAGTTAGCAGTTTTCCTCTTGAGGTTGCTGATTAAATCTGTGGTTGATATTCTACTGATCTCCTTATCAAACAATTATTTGGCCATATTCTTAGCATTTTCTTCTAAACATCTTTTTACATTTTTTGAAATATAAATAAGATGGACATTTTTTAAATCTTTAAGTTCTAGTTCCTCTTTGCTTAATAATACCACCTTGAATTCACTTTTATTTTCTCATATTTTACTATAAGTAGTTATGAGGAACAAAGCAACTTCAACAATTTCTTTAAAAATCTCATCAACTAAATACCAACAGCTATTGAACAATTGAAATGTGACCACTACAACTAACGAATCAAATTTTAATTTTAATCTTTAATTTCAATCTAAACTTGAGTAGCCTTATGTGTGTGTCAAGTGCCTATTTTATCAGACTATGCAACTCTGAAAGATAACTGAAGCAAAAAAAAATAGCAAATGTGTTTGTAGTATATATGAAACAACAATAGCACAAACAAAGGAAAGGATTAATAGAAAACATAATATTATTTGGAACTTCTAACCAAAACCTGTATTAAAATGTTTAAATTGTATATGCCAGCTTCATTTATGATTGGGGGAAAAAAAAAAAACAACTCAAATGTCCCTTGGTGGGGGAGGAGGGGAATAAAGAAATAAGCCATAGTACATTTATATAACAGAGTAGTACTCAGCAAAGAAAAGGAACAAACTACTGACAAACAATTGGATAAATCTCAAAAGCAACATATTATATGAAATAATTCAATGTCCAAAACTGTATGCTGACCTTTATACGACATTAGGGAAATAAAGTTAATGTGCAGAGAGAGATATGTTATTTTTAAGGGTTGCACATGGGAGAGGGAGTGAATAAACACACTGTGAAAGGTAAATCTTACTATGATTATATGTTAACTTAAGAGAGAAAACCATATTATATGTAAAGTAAAAAGATTTATAAAACAGAATAATCTTTATATTTTGTTTAATGTGTATTAATGAAATTCCTGTTTAATCATGATAATGTGTAAGACAGTTAATTTTTAAAAAATATTATCATGAGTACAGAATCAGAAAAATGTTCTAAAATGTTATTTTACATTTTCAGTTAAGTCCCTCATCCGTCTATTTGGGTTGGTAATCTAGACATTTCTTTTTCTCACTGTTCTTTCAAAAAAATTCACCTCACCCCTATGTGGTATCTTTATTTTCTCCAGTTGCTTTTACCCACCACTCTAATCCAAGGTACAGACTTTTTCCAGTGGCTATGTGTGAAGTTCTTCTAGCTCTTCATGAAGAATATGACATAACAGAAAATTCCATTCAACCACATCAACTGTAAAGGGCCTCGTTTGTTTACTAATAAAGAATGAAAATATAGGAATGTTACAGAGAACAACAACAACAAAAAAAATCCCTAAATCTAAAACAAGTAAAGATGTGGAAGAATTCTCTGGAAAGAAATCTTTGTTCTTTGGTTTGTCTCACAATTATCATAGAATTTGTCACCTTGAAATTTTTTTCAGTCAAGTTTATTTCTTAGGACTCTGTAACATACACTGTAGGAAATGCCTAAGATGTATTCTTTTCACAGATTATGAATATAAAGATAAAAACCTCCAACTGGGAGAGAAACAGGGCCAGAAACTTGTCTTCCAGATAGAAATAGCATTTTTTCCTTTTTCCCTTTGTTCTGGTACAAGTCCAGGAAAAAAAGGAAAGCATGTGGAACCAGAGGTAACAGAAGTTACTCTCATTTTCCCCCCTATGGAGCACCCATTCAATATTCTTATTCCACAAATGTTCAGTATGTGCTATAACTAAATAAAGCAGATATGGTTTACTCCTTTATGGAGGCTACATTCTAATACAAAGCATTCAAGGAGAGGGAAAAGCTCAAAATTCCGAATGAAGATATAATACAAAGCATTATAAATACTACAAAATTTTTTCTTGGTATGAATATTGTCAATATCTTTCAAATACTACTCTAATTTTCAACATACAGTATGTCATTTTCATATTCAAATATATATTTTACTGTATATAGATACTTTTAATCACTTTCAGCAAACTGTCCTGCTTATTCTATTTATTCATCGTTATGCATATAAGTATAAAGTTACCTTGAATCAGATAGAAAGTTATTTGTTCACAATCTACCTATTTGTCTGTTACTGTGCTAGGCAATACTCTATATCTGTGAAGATACTGAAGTACAGAAAGGAAAAGTTAAAATAAGATAGATGAAGGGCACTTGACAATCCTTAATTGAATGCAATTTTTGAGTTCCATATAATGGCAAATTTACTACTGTAGAAAAAATTAATTTAATTGCTAAATTCAATAGCAATCTAGGTTCCTGAAATGATGCCACTTATGGAATTGATACTAATCTCTTACCATACTTTCAAACTATTTATTGAAGAGTCAATAAGTAGAAACTAAACCCAACACCATTCATTGTTAGACCAAGTTAAGAAGCAAATGTAAAGATAAATTGAAAAAAAAACAGGACCAAGATATGGAACGAAGATGGTAGCAATATCATGCATAGCAACAGGAATTTTATCCAAACCATAAATGGATGACTAAAAACAGAGCTCAGCTCTTCAGGAATATGAGAAAAAGATCTAGTAGAGCCAGAATCCTGAAGTCTAAGCATGAGTGTCTTCTTAGGTTCAGAGACCCACAGAAGGAACAGAGGAATCCTAAGTACCTAAGACACCTGGGCAGAAGGGAACCCAAGCTACAATCTGGCTATTTCATAGAGGCAGAGTATGTTTGAGAGTCTTTAAACTATATTTTTATTAAAGCAGTCTTGAGCCATTCAATAACAGTAGCAGTACATTTTTCAGATCTCTTCTACTAAATGACATTTAAATCCAAATATTATCAAGGGCTATGGAATGGGGAGAACACGTGACTGGTTGATGAAGAATATGTACTACTATTCACTCTCTTGTCTTAGGGTACTGCCTACATGAGTCCTGTCTCAACTTTCTTGATCTTATCATCTTTTCTGATCTTGGGCCATAATTACTTCCGTAATTTCAGCTTGTTACTCTCCACCCTGCAGTTTCTGCTGCTGAGATCCTTTTTTTTTTGGTACCGGGGATTGAACTCAGGGGCACTCAACCACTGAGCCACATCCCCAGCCCTATTTTGTGTTTTATGTAGAGACAGGGTCTCACTGAGTTGCTTAGAGCCTCGCCATTGCTGAGGCTGGCTTTGAACTCGCGATTCTCCTGTCTCAGCCTCCCTAAGTGCTGGGATTACAGGCTTGAGCCACCGCGCCCGGCTTGCTGAGATCCTTTACCTTACCCTTTGGCAATTTTTGGTAGCCACTGGAAGTCTCCCTCATCTACTTCACAGCCCATTCAGATTGCATGGTACTTTTATATGCACTCAACACTTAACTTGGGGCTGGGGATATAATTCAGTTGGTAGAGTGCTTGCCTCGCATACACAAGGCGCTGGGTTCAATCTTCAGCACCAAAAAAGGAAAAAAAAAAATAATAATAATAACACTTAGCCGCCTCAGAGATAAAGTGGATCTCAAGCCTCTCTCAGACCTAGAAATCCAAGAAGTATCCTTATTGCCCTTCCTATAACCTCTTTTAAAATAGTCTCCATGAGAATACAAAACAAATGTTTTTTTAAAAACCTATGTCTCTTAAATACCTGTCATGACACCCCCTGACTAATCCATAATGGTGAGAGGATTGAGTCCCTTGCATTCCTTCTAACTCCTTATTTTACTTCCCAGATCTGTGGTATGTGTGTAAAGGAGAAAAAAATAAGAATGTTTTAAAAACATATTCTGTTGGCATCTCCTAAGCACTTTTTGCTGTTTCACAGCTCCATGATGCCTTTGGTGACCCACAAGTCAAGAGTCTCATCTTTAATCATTGACCTGCGAGCTTGCAACTCCCTCTGTAGTTAACAGAAGCCCAGGCTGCTAGATATGAATGGAAGTAGGCACAAGGGAGACAAACAAAATATGCTAGAACTACTGTTTCGAATAAATGAACAAAAATTTATGGAACCAATGTACAAGTCCAACTGGTGAGAGGCAACTGTAAAGCTATTTAATTTTGTTCCCATACTCTTTCTTTAATGGTGCTCTGTACAACTCGTTTTACCCTATCAATGAAAATGTTGACACATTTCTGTCTTTTTAATTTACTTTTAAGCAATGTAAAGTCACAAATTTCAGAAAAAGTCATAATCTCAAATTGCTACTTTAAATACACAAATTCAATTAAAGTAGTTCACCTCTCTCCTTTAACTCAGTATTACTTCAATTGCAAAGAATGAGTGATAAATAATTTCTGCTCTATACCTAAATTTTCTTACCCCAGATTCCAATCTTTTTGGAGCATAGGAGCCTGGAAGAAACCAGCTAGACATTTACCAAACTCAATTCTAGGAATCCCTCTTCTCTTTTTCTTGTTGGTGCCAAATTACTAGTTGTTCCTGATGGAAAGTAAGTGGAAGTGATGAATCTTAGGTCATTTAGCAAAGGTCTTATGTGCCTCCTCTATGGCTCTTTCTATCTCTTGGCCAGATGTAGAAAACCCAGTGGAAGATTCTAAGGCAGAGTCAGTAAATAAAAGGAGGCTGATTCTGTCAATGGTCTGATGGAAGGAAGCTGCCCACCAACACCTAACAGAACCGTCATGGAAATGAGAAATAACCATTATTGTGTTAAACCACCTAGGTTGATGGTCATTTCTTATTGCTGCTCATGTTGCCTACCCTAATTAGTACTAAGAAAGAGGCAGATGATAAATTAAGGAATGTTTATACTTGGCTGGCACAAGTACCTTAGAAGATATCCCTGGGAAATTGCTTTGTACCTCTTGCTAACAGTTCTTTTGACTCAGATGATATATTCTCCTCTTACTTATTACTTTGTCTACATCTTTTTGGAAGTTAAATTCAACTTCTCCCTTCTGATGCTTGACTGAGTATCTCACAAAGTATCCACCTGGTTCTGCATCACACATGCCCCATAACCATTTAGAGAGGGTCTTATGTGCCTCCCCTATGGCTCTTTCTATCTCTTGGCCAGATGTAGAAAACCCAGTGGAAGATTCTAAGGCAGAGTCAGTAAATGAAAATGAAAGGAGGCAATCCACTGGAAATAGTCACATATCCTTTGCTCCAACAAATTCTGAGAGAAAAGACCTATGTCCTCATGTCACCTTCATTACATTCATCCTCCCACTTCTCTTTGAAGCAACTTCTCAGACTTATCAGACTTCTCAGGAATATGAGAAAAAGATCTAGTAATTTACCTCGTAGATTTTCCAGATAGGAGTCAGAACCAACCAAAAGGAGACAGATATCTGTGTGTATGTGTGTGTGTGTGTGTGCGCGCGCGCGTGCGTGAACACACACTCACATTGTATTTTGTCCAGATTTGGTAGTAAAAAATGTTGCCTGTTTCCTTTCAACATCGTTTAGTCGTCTTTTGTTGATGCTATCTTCCTGAGACTCACAGAGAAAATGTATTTAAGATTATTCAAGGTGATTTGTTTTGTGCATATCTCTTTCGATGAAGCTCATGGATCACTCTCACCATATTTTATCTGAGGGACAGGATGCCATATCCCAGGCACCTTTATTGTTGGAATTCACAAGACACTAGCATTTCCCTCAAAATGTTTTTTTTTCATACCACCATCCACACTTCTAAGCCTCTTTGACTTGATGTGAGGTATTCAAGAGTTGTGTGAGCATTTCTTCACCTATACTTCTTAGAAATTTCCATTTTGATCTGACAGCTTTCTTTGCAATGTTATATCTGTTGCATTTTCTTATCTCAAGTGAAATTTTAAATACATATAATTACACTCACCTAGATGTAGTATGCCAGAACTCCCAGTGACTTCCTGTCAGAACTCTCTAGATACTATGGGATTATCATCCAACATTCCATGTTGCAAATATAAAATGAAGTTCTTACTTGATCCTATTCTGTTCTACTCTCTTGTCTTCTCTCCCCTTCTCTCTCTCTCTCACTGTATGCATTTAGAAACTGATTTCTTCCTGAGAATCTGTATATTTAATCAGAATTTTTCAGTTTAAAGACTCAGATCTTACTTCACTTCAGAAAAATTATCTTCTATTATCCCTTAAATTATGGGTTCTATTATATTCACATTGTACTGTCTTTCTGGAAATTCTAGTATATAAGTATTAAGATTCTCAGCTACAGCTACATTTCTCATCTTTTTTTCCATTTCTTTTTTATTATTCTTTTGAAATCTTAGACAATTATTTGAGTTAATTTACTAATCTCTTTGTTAGCAATTTCCATTCTGTTCATTGTATGTGTTTCTGGTTAATTTTGGCAATAATGTTTCATACTAAATATTCTGGTACTTTAATTTCTCCTTTTCAGTGACCACATAATCTCTTCAAATGTAATAACCCCTTAAATCTCTTTGAGGATATGAATTACTATTTTCTTGAAGTTTGCGGCATTAACCCTATGTCTTCATGGAATGTTGGATCTAGAGTGACTATTGCTCTCCTCCTTTAAGTTGGTGATTCTTTTAAAAGCTCTGATAATAAATATTGTATAGTCTGATTATACACCTACTTCCAAATTAACGTCCTTAATACAGTTTTAAAAAATGAGCCCAAGGCAAAGTGGCTATATTATCTTTTACTTCAATGGAAGTAATATAATTAATTCCCAGTACTGCAAAAGTCACATTCATTTTTCATATGATAAAAACTTCTTAAACTTAATTATGAATAAAGCAAATAAGAAAAAGCACTGTTATGAGCACTGATTAAGATTTAGTTATAATTATTTAATTTGAAAAATTAAGTAGGCCACATAAAATCATTCTGAATTTACACTCTTAAAAAAATGCATCCTAAAAGTATATTACCTCTGAATATATGTTTTAAAAAAGGCAACAAAAACATATTCTGGCTGCTATCTTTCTTCTTGTCATGATTCATGACCCTCTGATTCTTGCTTTCCCTTTTCCAAAATGTCAATAATCTGCATCATGAAACTTCTGCTAAGTCATGAGAAGGATAAATCAGGTGTGATAATGCAGTGGGAGGAGATGGTGGGAAAGTCATACCAAAGATTTATAAAGTACTTAGCAGTAATGGGTTGTACACATAAAACGTTTATTAACAAGACACGTCTCATCAGTGTTCTTAACCCCTCTCCCCACCACACACATACAGAGCAAAATCCAAAGGGACGTAAAGAAACTTTTAATGATGGATATGTTTATTACATTGATTATGGCTTAAGTTTCATAGGCATATGCATGTGTCCAAACTCATCATGTAATATATACATTATATATGTGCAATTTTTTAAAATAACAATTTAAGACAATAAAATTGATAGAAATAAAGAAATAGACTTTGTGAAACTTAGGAGGATGAAGAGGGCAATGACAACCGGAGGAATGAATCCTGAAGCCCCCTCTCATCTACTGAGTGTCCTCTGACACACTTGAGGGCAGAATCTGTTTGATTTGATAGAGAGTTAAGAGAAGGAGGAGAAACAACTGAAGAAAAGGCTGGGGTCTGTTATATGGAAGAGCCCAAATACATGTTACCTTGCAAACAGAACACTTAAACCCATGCTAGATTAAACCCAAAGTGAAAATGGCATTTTCACTCTGTTCAGCTAAGGAGATCATGTTATGACATAGATTCAGAGTAAGATTATACTCTTCATAATGAAAAACTCTTATGCATTAATTAGGAAAATGATTATTATAATGGATGTATTTTATCATTTATTTCAGTAAGAGATTCAAAACAACAGAAAGGTCATCAAGGACTTTCAAAGGAAGCAAACAAAAACTAGTTTTGTGATTTTAATCCCTAGCTGACATTGAAAGTCTTAAAGGATTAAGAGTTCAAAAATTAAAGGAGACCTACATTTCCTTGGAGAGATTCCCCCACCTTTGGCATGCGCGCGCATGGACAGAGGGTGTTTTCTCCTGAGTTCAAACCTAGTGGAAATGGCTTCATTAGAGTTAGAGCTATGCGTTAGGGATTTGGAAACAGTGAGCTGGTTCCTGACTCAAGCCTAAAAAGTATAAAGGATTAGGCATTGTGTCTGCTCAGCTATTCTGATGGCACATTAGGATCAGCCTGGATTTCCAAATTATATGCAGGCAAAGGGTTTTCTGTGGTCTGGATATAGATCATGTGCCCAAGAATGACAACATCAGATTTTTCTAGTTCCTATCCAGAGGGAAAAGAGGGAGAAGCAAAAGAGACCATGATAGAAAGAAGCTAATTACATTGAGAGGGGTGGCTAAAGAAGGAATCATCAGCAATCCACCATAAAAAAATGAAATCCTTTATGGCAAGGAAACTGCAGACTATGGTAATGAGGGAAAACTGATCTTATCAATCAGACTAGAATCGTGGTTCTCAGCCAAAGGCAACTTCATGCCCAGAGGATATTTGGAAATGTCTAGAGACAGTTTTGATTACCTCTAACTTGAAGAGTTCATAAACAGTTCTGTCACCTAGTGGCTACAGATCAGGAATCCTGCTAAAAGCCTATAATGCAAAGGACAGGTCATTACACAAAGAATTTTCTAGCAAAAAGTCAATAGAACAGATTGGCTGTGGCTTTGCTCTATGTATCTTCATGGCTAGATCCAGTCACTATCTAGATCATCACCACTCAACATGGCAAAGCAAAAAGAAATATGTTGGGCAAGACACTAATTTTTAAAGCTTCTGATAGAAATGACATGTATTTCCTTGTATACGTTCATTGGCCAAATGAGTCAAGTTCTCTCCTTTGATCAAAGTACATTTATGAGTTCATAACAACTTACTCAAAAAGTTAATGACTTGAAACAATAGAGACTTACTACCTACTTGAATCTTTGGATTAGGAATTGGGCATAGGATGACTGGCTCCTTTTCTTTAGGATATCTCCTGAAGGTCTCTCCTGGTTGACAATCAATGTGCTAGCCAGAGCCACAGTTTTTTTGAGGCTCAAATGAACAAGATTGCTTTTGAGTTTACTTGGTGGTTGCTGGGAAAACCCAGTTCTCTATGATTTATTGGACCAGGAGTCTCAGCTTATTGCTGACCTTTCACTAGAAGTAGCCCTCAGTCCCTTGCCAGCTCTCCTTCTCCATCAAACCAAGCTCATGATAAGAGCTAAAGATAGAATACCATTTCAAGGAAATCACTAGTTTCAGCCCACAGCTAAAGGGAGGAAATTATACAGGGGACAGAAGACCAGGAACAGGAATCATTAGAGGCCATATCAGGAGCTGCCTATGGCACTTTGACATTCCTGAATTCTACAAGGTATTATGTATAAGTGTTTCACAGGAAGGAGAATCATGTGGCACCAAACTAAAACACTTAGTAAAGATTAATGAAACCTACCTTTCAAAATGTTTTCACTTTCGTACTTCATCAGGTCCAAACTTGGGGAGCAGTGAAGTTCTATTGTTAAATCATGGTTTTACATTTGTGATATATTACATTGAACTGGAAATACAAATTTCTGAAGTGAGAAATGAAACTGAACTTTAGTCCACAAAGAGACTAGAGGATATTATGTCACCTAAGAGGAATCAAAAGGGTTATAAGGCCTCCCAAAATTTCACTCAAGGAAATAATATAAACTTGCAATACAGAATTTATTCGGAGATATTGAAAGCCAACATAAAGTTGCACAATATCTCATGAGTTCACTTGTTCATTCGTTTACTCAACAACTTCATAATGATTTTGTATTATGTTCCTTTCTTACCTTAGACATAGAAATATACAAATGAATAAAACACACTAGAATTCCTGCCCTCGAAGAGCTTATGTTCAGTTGGAGTTTAGAGAGGTAATAGAAACTAAAAGAAATAATTTAAGTATATAATATTTCAAATGGTGACAAGTATTATCAAGATTTAAAAAAGAGGAGAAGAGAGAATGCTGAGATATTCAGGGATGAATTTTCCCCTAAAAAATGTGAGATTATAAGCTATATGAATATCTGAAGGAGGGCCATTCAGTTGTAATGCTTATATAGTTTTCAAAGGAGCTCCTTTGAATATCACCAAATTAAAACAATATGTAATTCCAACAAGCAAGGTACTTCTGCATTTAAAAATGTGTGTATGCTTGGTTTGGAAATAGTGGCTGACAAGGTTTTATGAGTAATTATGTAAATCATTGATTCCTTTTGCAAACCTGCCTTGAATTAAGAGCATGGCAAGTTGGGGTCAGATGACTGCCTCCTACCCCAGGCCCACACAGCTAGAGAGAAACAAAATGTAGGATTTATGTGCATGGAGCTTTGAGCAATAAAAATAACAAAATAAAATAAATGTTATTTTCTGGTTTCAATATGATTAGTCTTCCTCTCAGGGTATCTACCTGCTAGAAATAAGTAGTCCAGTTGAACCTCCTCTGAGTGAGCTTTCAGACAGATTTCTTAGGCTATCTTAATTAAGGAACAAGAGAAACAGGGAGATGATAACTCCCATATAAGCCATACTGCATTTTTCAAATATGTAGTGTTGTTACACAAAAGAGCCAGAAATAGAACAGGTATATCATATATCTCCATCTCTTTCTCCATCTTTGTCTTTATCTATATGAATATTATAAATGGATATTTATAGAAACAGACCAAATGGTTAACATTTGTTACTTTGTATATGGGATAATATACTCCTTTTTTTCTGCCTATTTGTGCATTTAAATTTCCTCCTATGATCAAGTAATGCTTTTATATAAAGAAAATCCCCATAACATCTTTCTTTTAATATCAACAAATAATAGAATCACAGCATGCAATTTATCTAGGGACTGTGCATCTAATAGAGGAGCTATTTAAAAACTAAGGAGATACCTGGAAATCTGTAGCTTCTAAAGATTCAAAGTGCTGCCACTCCTGCTTACCAAAAATATGTCTATCTAGCAAATTAACACACTGTGCATTATATACAGTACAAACATTTTTGGAGGGCAAATAAACTATGCTTTTTATTACTTTTACGTTTTCAAATTGCTGTGACATCTCTTTTTATTTGATCCTCCTAATGACCATATTGAAATAAAGTCAGGGGTTACTACCCCTGCTTGAATGAGATAAAGAGGAACACAGTATTCCATGATTTACACTAACAACAGCAAAGTCACAACTCTGACTGCCCAGAAATTGCCTTCTCTACTTGACAACCTTATGCCTAGGTAGGCTGGACAGTATCCTGAAGGAAGTAAAATTCTCCCAGTAACTCAAATGGGACTTGTGACTAGTACAAGAAACATCTAGCTTTTATTTCTGTCCTATGGATCTCTTTTCAGGTTTTGAAATGTGATTTTCATGGGAAAAGCTCCATGTACGGTCCTTTCTTTCTAAATAAAAAGTTAATAACTTTTTTCATTCTGGATATCTTGTAACCTATCTATTTCCTAAAGTAAAAAATATTGAACTCAGAAAAGATGATGAATTTTTTTGTGACCATGTTACAAGTGCAGAATAGAATCATTTTTGACCATGAGAAAGTGAGGACTCAATTTGGAATCATTAGCATTTGAGTAAAAGTAAAAGATTTAAAAAGTAAAATGATTTAAAATAATTTTATTATAAGTTAAAACTTCAGTCAAGACTAATATACTAGTATTGCTGCTGTAATTTAAAGAGAACAATTTAAGACTGTTTTATAGCAACAATATTGAAGAAAAGTAGCAAATGCCTATAGGTAGAAGCAAAGGTATACATTTACTTTGCATATATTCTGCTTAATTATCTAGATTAATAAGATAAAAAAATTATCAACAAATAAATACATTTAATACTAATACTTTTTAAATTCTGTAGCTAGTATTCCCAAATAGTTTAATAGTTAGATGCACTAACATGTAACTACCCTATTTGGAGATTTAACCAGTAGTTGTACCGTTAGATTTGACAAAGAACATAAATTTAGCAAGAGGTTGAAAGCAAGACTGGAGGAAAAAAAGATGATGAATATTCTATACATTGCAAAATAACTATCTTTAATTCTTTGAGTCATAGGTGGTATGATAGATGGTCTCCTAAAATGGATTCTATCAAATCCTTCCTTCCCATGTATACATATTGCTTCTCACATAAGAGATAGACACTACTTTCCCTAGCTTTGGATCAAGGATGACTTGAGAGCTCTGCTGGATCAACAGAATTTAGTGAACATTCTGGTACTAAGGAGGCTAATTCATAAGAGGGCTTGCAACTTCCTGAAGGGCCTCTTGGAGCACTTATTTTGAAATCATTTGGTCCCAAGTCACCCAGAGATGCCATGTGCAAGTGTTCTAATGAACAGACCCAGTTGAGTTCTCAGGCTTTAGCCAGCATCTGTGAGTCAGCTCTCCTGTACATTCAACCCCTTTCGAACCTTCTGATGACTCCAGCCCTGGCCACCATCTTACTGTAACTGCACGGAGAAACTCCAAGTAAGAACCACCCAGCTGAACTCAGTCAACCCAGAAAATAGTAAGAGAATAAGAAATAGTTGCTTTCAGCCACTATGTTGGTTTGGGTGGGGGGTGTTAGTTTTTAGGTAGTAATAGATAACCAAAAGAGTGATGTGTGAATATTATGCAAATACGAACTTAAAAATAAAGCACAATTTTCCATAGTGAAGCATAATGAATGTTCTTGGGTTCAGCTTCTGATGCTGATATTTAATGATTTAGGGATCGTAATGTACTTCGTGGTCCCGTTTCCTCGTCTTTAAAGTGAAAGATCTGAGATGTTAAAAGGAAAGGCAGTTGGAGCTGTGTTGGGGGGAATTCTACTTACTAACTTAGGTTAAAAATGATGATCAAGCAGTAAGTTTTTGAGGAGCCAGCCTAGGTTGGCAATGATCTATTCAAACTAACGTGTTTCTCTGAATATCTAACAAGGTTGCTAGGCCGGTAGGCTGGAACATGAGGTAGATATTGTTCATCTGTAACATTTAGCTCCTTAGAACCTTGTTGATTTCAGTGTACAATCAATTATGATCTTCCCACTGAGTCTTTCTTCTCATTGAGCAATTCCTTGACATTATTTTAATCCTATAAAGATTTTATTTGAATGTATTCCCATTTTATTGTTTCATCACTTTCTTACCCTTCAGAAAATCTCTCCCTTCTTTCCTCGCATCTGATTATGGCCAACATTTTCTGTTCCAAGTCTAGTTCCAGTAATTGTTTACACAGTCATTGTTCTACTGAAATTGCATGTCCAAAGTTATCTGTAATATTGTGGTGGCTAAATCTCATTAACTTTTCCTCTCTTTGTCACCTTCTACTTCATAGCACATGACTGTGTTGACAGCTTCCTGTTCTTCATTCTCTCCCTTGTTGACATTATTGACACTTCAGGTGTCTTTGTTTTCCTCTGATGGCTTGTTCTGTGTCACCTGCTGTGTCTTTGTTGCTCTCTTAAAGGTAATCACAGGTATCCATGTTCCCATTGATTCTGTTTCATTCTCTTTCTTTCAATGTGATCTGCCCTGTTATCCATGATTTCCTCTATAAGGATGATGTACTAATATCAACACCTGTCCTCTTTCCTGAACTGTAGGCACCAGATATGTCCAGAAATTAACATTTAGTCCCAAGAAGCTGGAACCTTATAAGATAGATGTAGAAGAGAATCAGGGATGCCTACATTACTTTTATTCCAACCCTCATTCCTCCCCATGATTTCACAGAGGAAAGATTTATTTACATTAGAATAATTTATTTACATAAGAATAATGGCAAGTGAGAACCAAGACTGCACTTAGGTATTATGGTCTAGGCTTATACCCAGAAAATGCAGGGCTTTCTAGTTAACAAGACTTAGGGCTGAGGTCTAAGAAAATACTGAATCTTACCATCAGCATTATATTTAAACAGTGTGTTCTTTTCTTTACAGAAGAGAAAGATAAGGTACTTGCATCTACTCCAAGGAAGCAGACTCTGACTTAGTTTGCTACTATTATCACATGAATGAAAATAAATAACAGAGAATTAGAGAAAGAAATGTAGACAGAGTGAGGCATGCCTGCTTATGAACCTCTGATGTGCTGTAACCTACTTTATAAGTAACTGTGACATATTTTTATTCTGAAGTACGACTCAAACACACCAGTATTCCTTTTAACAGAAATTTGGGTAAGTGGAGAATGTTCATGGGCAAGAGAACAAGACCATCTCCTGCCTCCTAATCCTGGTTGTCTCTGCAGGCAATGTCTGTGCTTGTCCATCTCATTGTCAATGTAATTTTCAGTTTATGCATCGATCCCTACTCTGTACTCTGCTGTTTGCTTGCTTAATATTCTAGGACTGAAGCCCAGCTCACTCATCTGGTAGCCTAGTTCTTGCCAATTTCATCAATAAAAAATGCTGGCTCTTTTCTCTAGCATTTCTAACCACTTTGTAGAAATATATTCTAATTCTATAGGAGTATTTTTTCTGTTATCCCGTCTATAGAATTAGAATTCAGGGTTGTATAAAAATGAGTAAGTTTGCTGCATTCTTTGACCCTGTGTCTTCAAATACCTGAATGTCCTTATGAATAATTCTGTGTCTAGGTTGGGTTGTTAATTCATCCTGGGGATTGAAGCTCTGCTACATCTCTGCATTAGATGCCTCACATCCCAATCTGAGTCTGATGATAAAACTCAGCGTCAGTCAACTGGGCTCTAAAGAGTCACAGAAAACACTTCCACCTTAGGCTGAACAATGTGCTATGCATTTAATATTTTGAGATTGAAATGGTGCTTCCCTTCCACTCGCAGTGATTTCTGTATTTAGAACATGACCACTCACTATTTAGAGAACTAAATGATGAAAGTCTTACTGTTTTATGCAAGTATTATTACAGTAGAATACAGGAAGAAAATGAATGTGATCACTGATATTTAGAGTTTGTAAGATGTGAAGATTTGGATTTTTGTTTCTCACATTTAGGACTTAGGGTTTAAAGTTCACTAGAAATCACACATTTTGAAGTAGGCATATTTATTCAGGGGCTTTTATTTTTCTGATGGTCTTCAGATATTTCCTGATCCTTTAGAGGCATAAAAGATGGCAGAAGAACTAGATAGGAAGGGAATTCTTATAAGAGCAATAGTTGGAGAAACACTTCCCAGCAACTCAGAAGAATATGACTGCAGTGTCCCTCCTGCCTCAGTATGACATGAGAATAGTGGTAGCAGACATAGCAATATTGTGTCATCATGGCACACACCATTTCTGTAAAGCTGTGGGAAATTATTTTATCAGAGGAAGCTTCTCACTAAAGCATAGAAATGGGTAAAACTTCTCCAAATTATGGAAGAACTAGAAGAAAGGTGAGAATAATCTTGAATTTATTAGCTTATTTTCTAGCATTTGTTATTTCCCTACTGTCTTTGAGTATGAATTTGGCTTCTTATAGGTTCATTATTTCATGGTTTTATTCTAAATAATATGCATCTTATTTCTAATTCAATTTACATATTATTTTGAAGCTTATGAGAAAATGAGTATTAACAAAAAAGACTCAGAGTGGCAGACCAGGCAGGTGAAGAATCACCCTGGTGTCTGCTACTCCAAGTCTCCTATGCAACCAAAATCTTAGTTGTTAGTAATCTTGGGCAATTTGAAGAATATAGACCATCTTTGTTGAAAAAAAGCATCTCCAAACACCAAGAAGATTTAGATTTATATAGTTATAGAGGAGGGACTAGAAGAAAGGTGAGAATAACAGCAGAATTCTAGGACAAGATTTAGAAATTGTTCTAGCTATGTTAAGTATAAAGGGATTTATTACTACAAATTGGGTCCTGTCCCTGGAAGAGTTGGAGGGCTTGTCTATAGACAGGGCCCTGAGGAAAGATTTGTAGAACAGAAACAATAAACTGGGCCTCCAAGAAAGTTACAACTGCTGCTCACATTAGAAAGATGCAGAATCTGGACTAACCACTGGAACTGTTGAACTCAAGATGATACCCCTGTAGAACAGAACAAGAGAAGTTGCTGCTGCCACATAACTGCCTCTC
The DNA here is from genome assembly GCA_004024805.1 of Geosciurus inauris. Classification (NCBI taxonomy): domain Eukaryota; kingdom Metazoa; phylum Chordata; class Mammalia; order Rodentia; family Sciuridae; genus Geosciurus; species Geosciurus inauris. Next base: position 54,349 of record PVHX01003605.1, read on the forward strand.
CAAACCTACAGAGCTAGTACCTATAAACTGGAAGAAAGAAAGAACAATTCCCCCAATCACACTTTGAAGAAACAATAGACAGATGAAAAGAAAAGAAATAATAGAAAAATCAATAAGAAGATGGCCCTGTCTTATTTTAGGTTTTTAAAAATCAGATTGAAGTATATCTATATGATGAAAAATAATTTGCAACCAAGACACTGGTTGTAATGACATCTTAAAAATGTAGATTTCATCTCTCTAGCAGCTGTAGTACAAGGTGAACACTAAAAAGAAGCAGAAATTCATATCTAGCTTCCACATATGCTGTATTTATTAACATAATAAATATGCATCTTATCATAGTAGTTATTATTTTGAGACATAAAATAATAGTAATAACACTTCTGCACTTAAATGATATTTTGTTAATAATTAATATTTTATATGTTTAGTATGGTGCTATATATTTAAAATAGTCATATATTTATAATTTTACACATTTATAATTAACCATGTTTAACTCTACTTTAAAATATGTAATATGGTTATGAATTTAGACATGACATTTTATTTGAATATCACTAAATTTACTCACTATCAGATCATCAAAGACAACTTTACATTCATTGAATTTTTAAATTTATCACATGAATAATTTGGTAGGATTTACACAAATCAAAGAATTTCTTTTTCTTTTTTTTTTTTAATAGAGGCACTTTACCACTGAGCTACATCTCAGCCCTTTTTATATTTTATTTTGAGACAGGGTCTCACTAAGTTGTTTAAGGTCTGGCTAAGTTGCTGAGGCTGGCTTTGAACTCACCATGCTCCTTCCTCAGCCTCCCAAGCTGCTGTGATTACAGGTGTGTTCCACCACACCCAGCTTAAATTATGTCAAAATTTAAATATATAATATGCTTAATTGCATTTTGAAGTCTTGAAAGTTTATAACTATATTAAATAGAACTAAACATTATTCAGAGTATGTGTAAAATGATTGCAGTACTTGAAAATATTACACAATTTATAATCTGAATTTAAAAGATCAAAAAGGAGAACAAGGAATTTAACTTTTAACTTTTAAAATTTGAAGGTGAAATCTTAAAAGATTAAATAAAAATCCATAACTAAATATTTATAGGATTATTATCAATTTTTCATAAACTCTTCCAAAAATTGGAAGAGAAGGGAATAATAACAAATTAATTCTGAGACCATTTTACCCTGATACAAAAACCAGAAAAATACAACAAAACTCCACACTAATTTCCTTATGAATATAGATCCAAAATTTCTCAACAAAATGCTAGAAAAGTGAATCCAGCAGTATATGAAAAAGATTTTCCATCAATCAGTGGCATTATTCCCAGGAATGTAACTGGTTTAATCTCAATCAATCAATGTAACACACAGTAACAAGAGAAGAAAAAAATCACAATGCCATTTCAATAAAAGTAGAAAATCATTTGACCAAATCATACTCTCTTTCATTATGAAAACAATCAACAAACCAGAGGAATTTCCTAAACCTCACAGAAAGGAATATATAAAAAGCTCACAGCTAATCCCCTCCCAAAGCCAGAACAATGTAAGAATATATGTTCTTTCTACTGATCAACATTATTCTGGGAATTTTAACCTAGACAATTAGGCAAGAAAAAGAAATAAAATGCATCTAGACTGGAAAGTAAGCAGTAAGATTATCTTGCTACTGATGTGATTAGTTATATAGAAAATGCTAAGAAGTGCCCTGAAATATCTTTTAAAATAATAAATGATCAAACAATGTTGTAGGTAAGAAAAGAATATACAAAAATCAACTGTGTTTCTATGCATTAACAATGAACAATCTGAAAGTTAAGTTAATGAAAATGCAATTTATAATATAAAAAGAAAGAAAACTTAGAGGTTGATTTAACAAAATAAATGTGATATTTACATTCTTAAAACTAATTATGTTATTAAAATAAATTTAAAAATACCTAAACAAATATGAAGATAGCCCATGATCATAGAACTGAAGAATTCTCAAGTTGATCATCAGCTTCAATATAATTTCTTCCAAAAAGCCCAACTTCCCTTCTCTTGGAGAAATTGACAAATTGATCCTAAAGTGCATATAGAAATATAAGGAATATAGAATATTCAGTACACTATTTATAAAATAAGAACAGGTTGAAGGCTCATATATTAATTTTAAACTTTACTCTGAAGCTATGGTAATTAAGATAGTGTAATACTGGTATAAAGATAGATCCATGGATTATAATTTTGACTCCAGAAATAAAGCCTAATATTAATGATCAATTAACTTCATACACAAGAGTCAAGACAATTCTATGAAAAGAATGGTTTTTCAACAAATGGTTCTGGGCCCACTGCAAAAGAAAGAATTTTTACCTCTTGTTTATATTGTACAAAAATTAAGTCAAAGTGAGTTATAGACAGATATGCAATAGGTAACACTATGAAATTCTGAAAAGAAAAACATTGGCATCACTCTTTATGACCTTGGATTAGGTATTGATGGCTTAAATATAACATCCAAAGTACAAGTGACAAGAAAATATTAGATTTTTCAAAAAAAAAAATTGTACCATGAATAACCCATAAAAGGTTATTCATGTACCATAAAAGGAAAGGGAAAGGACCATCCACTGAATGGGAGAAAGTATTTACAAGTCTTGTATCTTATATGGGTTTTTTACCCAGAATATATAAAAAATATTTACAGCTCAACAATAAAAATATTAATAATGGAATTTTCTAAATGGACCAAAAATGTGAATAGACATATCTCAAAACTATATACACAAAGTGTAATAAACACAAGCAAAGTTGCTTAACACCATCATACATTAAGTAAGGGAAAATTAAAACCACAAATAAAATACCAGCTCACACCAATTATTTTTTATTGTGAGCAAAAATAAGAAAAATATGCATTGGAAAAGATGTGAAGAAATTGGAATCTTCATACATTGCTGATGGGGAATGTAAAATGGTGCAGCCATTTTGGAAAATATTTTGTTGGTTCCTTAAAATGGTAAACATAGAGTTACCATGTAATACAGCAATTCCACACCTAGGTGAATTCCCAAGCAAAATTTAAATGCATTCACAAAAAATCCTGAATAAAGAAGTTAATAGCAGCATCATTCATAATTTCTCAAAGTGTAAACAACCAAATGTCTGTCAATTGAATGAATATGCAATATGTTATACCCATAAAATGAAATATAATTTAGTAATGAAAAAGAGTAAAGTACTAATACCTGCTACAACACATATATACCTTATAAATAGTCTATGTAAGGGAAGGCAGTTACAAAAGATAGAATATTTTATTATTGCTTTATGTGGAATGCCCATAATAGGCAATCCTATAGTGATTGAAACTATAATAGGCTGTGTTTCAAGGGCCAGTGTGATGGGGAATGGAAATAAGGAATTACTGCTAATGGTTACAGGATGTCCTTTGAGAGGTAATAAAAATGTGCTAAACCTAGATATTGATGATAGTACACAACTCTGAATATACTAAAAACTACTGAATTGTATACTAAATGAAAAACAAAAACCCAAAAAACTGTCTGAAAAATAGTTCTTTATTAACCGAAGTCAGAGGATACCATAAAAATTTAGCAAATGTTTTTCCATATTTATAAGCTTTAGAATTTTATTTTTATATTTAAACCTCTCACACTTCTTAACTAAAATTTTAAAGAATTTTCCAATCAATAATCTCCTATTAGTGTAAAAAGTCTAAAAATATTCCACATGCTCTTAGAAACACAATCTGTATCTTGAACAGTGGATATTCAGAAAATAGATACTTCAAATTATAAGCAGTTTCTTCAAAACTGGAAAGATGGAAAGTGGAAGCTCACTATAGGAAAGATAATTTTAAAGGTGTATATTGACAGTCTTCCATCCATCATATAGAAAACTACTTTATATTTCTGGTTTTAACTGAACTAGTATTAATTGGTTTATTTATTTTTTTTGAAAAATGACATACAGTATTTTTTGAAATTTACTAATTTATAGATATTCACCTTTGCATCCATTGATTGTCATTCTAGGTTCTACTCTTCAATACTTTTATTTCTCTCTCTTTTTTATTAGCCCTATTATGGATATAAATAGATATGTATATAATACTTATACACATGTATATTTATATCTACCTTTTTATTTGTATATGAAAGGGGACATAATTTAATAATGATGGTTCAAATTCTACATGACTTTTTTGGAATATTTATTAAACTTAATTTCCTGGAAACAAAAATCAGTAAAACTGTAAGAACTGTTGAATTTCAGAAAAAGATCTGTTTACTATGAGAAATATTAGTTCCTAAAAAATATCCCCATGTCAGATATGGAAAACTGATAGCCCTAGGGCCTAGTGTAGAATATAGACATGTTTTTGTTTTGTTTTTGCTTTTTGACCTTCCCAGTGTAGGCATATACAATGTTTTAAATTTGAATTACTTGTCAAGTTTTTAAAATAAGGAGGTTTCTCACAAAAGTCTGGAGATCCAGAGTGTACCATAAATCAGAAGCTCCAGCAACCCTCCTGCATGGAAGGAGGCTGCTAAAGCCAAGCAGCAACAGTTTTTTTAAGTGGGGCATACGCTTTCTTTCCCTTTTAGCACAGCCCCCAACATTCCTTGGTATCCCCAACACCATAGCTGAGGGGCAGTTGCTAGTAGTTATCATTCAAATCTTACACATTTTTGGCTTCATTGATTCAGTTACCACTAGGATTTTGATTTTTGTGTCCTGAGCTCTTGGCTTATCATATTGCTCTATTAACTGCCAATGATATTGATCCACCTATTCTTAGCATTTATTCCCGCTATGGTCATCTTTTGCATCTCCTGTCATTTAAAGTCAAATAGTTATTAATTCTTTATACCTTCTAGTTCTCTGCTTTCTGTTCTACAGAATGATTTTATATCAGATGATTTCAACCATTTGTCAATGTTGTATAAACCTGTTCTCTTCATCGTCCCAAGGACAATCCAAGCACACCTCTGGCCACTGATAGATTTTTACTCACATGGAGGTAGAGTCTCTCCCACTAGGAGTCTCCACTCTAAATAAGGGTACTCTACTCTAAATACCATATGCCAAGTAGCATTTAAACTGCCTATCATCTCTCCTTTGTTCTTGTAAATTATTGATTTCCTTTGCTTCATCTCAGCAATATATCTTCTAAAAATTATGCCCATGTCTACATTTGCATGTCACAGAGTTCTTAACCTTATATATCATGTTCAGAGTGCATTTGGTTACAAGAAACAGAAAATATACTACAAACTTGCTTAAAAAATAAAATGTATAGACTTATACAGGAGTACAAGACCGAAGATATTCATTCAGTAGCTTCAGTTCTGGTTTTGTTGCTGTCTTATAGTTCTTTGAGATATGTGAATAAACAGTCATGCTATTAGGAACAGGGTTGGGAAGATGGGTAAATATTAGGCAGTCAGCAATATTCACCACAAATGCTTCAACCACCATAAAAGAGCACACTTGTACTCTTCTTTCTATATGTAGATAGCAGACTTTGCAGGAAAGGAATATCAAGTATTTCATGACCTAAAGAGTAAATAATATACAAGATTAACCAAAATTACAGTAGCTAGTTCCACTGGTAGGGTAGATCTCATTGTTCACTTCCTCCATGACCAATTAAGATGAGTACTGTGGAATATGTACTTCCTAGTAATGATGTAGCATTTGCCGTCCAGTCTAGTAGGTGCATATTTGAGCACCTGGAGATTATCTTGGGTTTGAGAAATCAGGGACTGTTTGAGCCCAGGTTTGGAATGTCTTTGGCAGTTCAATTCCCTTAAAAACATGGTAGGTTTTATCTTTTGCATACAAAAATTTTTAAGCATGGTAACCCAGGTGGTTTCTCTGTTTGAACTCTGATTTTGATCATTTCATTCTCTTAATAACAAGTTTCTTTTCACTCCTTTTCCCTTGGACCTTATATAGCACCTTTTTCCTTACCTCTATCTCAGAGCAATTAAACAAATAAATAAACCTTAGGTGAAAGGGTACCAAGACTTTTGTAATTATCCCTGATTGAATCCCATATGCATCTTCTTGATGGCATGATTAACTACTTCATCAGTTTGAAACGTTCAGCAGAATTTGCTTGAGAGAGATCTGAAGAGTAGGCTTACGTTGTGTCCCAATCTTGTCACCTTCTAGGTCTCTTGCCTTTCTGCCTTGTTAGCAAAACCTTAGCTTGAGAGTAGGGACTTGCCTTCCTTTCCCTGTCAAAATTGAAGTAAGTATATTTGGAATAATTTGGATTTCATTCCATAGGTAGGAATGCAAGATTTTCTTGCATTTCTTCTCCTTTTTTTCCCCCAGATAGCTCAATTGAAGGTAATTTAGTATCTATCGGTAGACTTCAGTAAAGACTACCATCATATGTTATTCTGACAGTTTTTGCTCACTTGTTCTGTTCCACTCCTCGTAAGTAGATGGTCATTCCAAAGGCAGAAGAAACAACACTTTTATAACTCTTTTATAAATACATAACAAAGATCAACAAAGTCCAGGAGGGACAAAGCATTCTCACTGATCTCCTTCTACCTTGATTTAGGACTGCAGACTTGGTACCAAATTTTGCATCACTGAGGATCACAATAGCATCAAGTTATAGAAAACCCAGGTCAGGTCAGACTATTTAAGAAAATAAAAAGAAAAAAAATGGACCATATAACTAAAAGACCAGAGCTAGGATGGACTTCATAAAGCTACCTTGGTACTTTGTATCTGTGCTGCTGAGTGTGTCTCCAACCTACATCATTTCTCTCTATAGTATTCATGGTGAACTAAAAAATTAAAATCAAGTCATGTCACTTCCCTTACTAAAGCATCCAAGTGGTTTCTTATCACAGCAGAATAAAATCCTAATCCTTTCCATAACCTCACATGCTTCACGTAATATGGCCTCTTTAGATCTCTTGCCTCCATCTCCTGCTACTTTTCACTAACTTACTCCACTCCACTCATGCTATTCATTTAGATGTTGCTTCAACAGAACAAGCTTGTTTATACCTTAGGACATTGGTACTTGCTACTGCTTATTCCCCAAATAATCCTATCTGGAGTCTTACAGCCATCACTTACTATTTTAGACAGGGTTCTTCAGAGAAACAGCACCAACAGGATGTGTATACGTACAGTATCTATCTATCTATCTATCTATCTATCTATCTATCTATCTATCTATCTATCTATCTATCTAAATAGAAGGAGAGATTATAAGGCATTAACTCATATGATTATGGAGAATGGCAAGTCTAAAATCTGCATATTGGCTAGCAGACTGGACACAGAGGAGAGCTAATGGTGTAGATGAAGTCTGCAAGCATTGGCTAAAGAATTCCCTTTTGTTCTATTCAGGCTTTCATCTGATTGGATGAGGCCCATCCACATTGTGGAGTGTAAACTTCTTTTCTCGGTTCGCTGATTTAAATGTTAATCCCACCCAAAAACACCTTCCATGTTGGCACATAGAATTAACCATCATACTCATACTTTTTTCAGATCTGTGCTATCACCTTTTCAAAAAAGAAATTCCTCAGTGCTCCTACTGAAAGATTTTGTCAATTCCTGTCTTCTCTGTCCCTTTCCCACATACTGCTTTTCTTCCTAGTTTTCAACAGTATCTGAAATTATATTGCATTTTAATTTGTCATATGTTTGTTATCTCTTTCCATTTCTAGACTATCAGTACTATTCTTGTTTACCACCATTTGTACAGAATACAAATAAAAGTTTTTATAGTGTAGGTGCTTAACAAACAAATGCAAAGTCTCATTCGAAAGGTCAAAGATTATACACAGAAAAAACCACAAGTTCTTTCTAACACCTTTTGTTGTGTATATTTGCCTAATACCTTTTATCCCAGTCCTTCTCCACAGAGAAATACTGGGAATAGAAATGTACTTTTTGTTTTTAGCTTTTCTTGCCAGCTGACTTCCATCTAGATTCTGCCGAAAGGAGACGCTAGTAGAGGGATCAGATAGTTGGAGGAGCAGAAACACTATTGTTTTTCCTCTTCTGGCATTATTTTTGAGTGACTGTCCCCTTTTTATTCGTCAGCATCCAACTTTAGCATCCACAGCTCATCTTTCCTGTTTTCAGCACAAGCTGCAGATCCCCTTTTGTCATGGATTCAGGGCTCCCTAGACCTCACTCTAGCAGGGAAAGGTTGAGTGTCTGGGTTTTGGTTACATCATCTTATCACTGTTTTCTAAGAACTTAATAATCACTTTCTGCAACAACTAGTCTCTAGCGTCATTCATCTTTGTTCCCTTCTATTTTTTTAAGACTTCCTAGTGCAATGTAACGATTCCTGAATTAGACCCCAAGATTATCCTTTATTATCTGAAAATATTAGGGTGCTTTCTGGACTGTTTGGGAGGAGTTTCCAGGAAACAGATTTCAAAGCTGGTTCTTTTGGTTACTTACCTTATGGAGCTTGACTATAACAATGACCTTAGTACCAGTAGAAAATAGGTTACTGATGATCCATATATGCAATGGCATCACATTTGCCTGATTATTTGTTATTGATTTAGATGAAAGACCATTTGTGAAACCAAATAATTCATGCATTCAATTGCTTTTATGTTAGTAATGATGACTACTAACGACTGTGGCAAGATTTTTTTTCTCTCTCTTGTTTTTTTTGTTTGTTTGTTTGTTTTGTAACTGTGCTGGATTGCTTCTAGAAAGAAATGGACAGACCCAGGACCTTAAAATATTAGTTCAAGGAAAGTCAAAGGCCCAGAGAAATTTTACTGTGGTCTTAAAATACTCTTGTAGCCACCAGCACATCCCAAATCACATTTCAAATATAAAAGTGAAAATTTCAGAATTACAATGTAAGTTGAGTTCACTGCTTTATCAAGGTGTCTTGTGTGAAGTTTAGAGCACATTATCTTGTGTGTAATTTAGAGCATATATAGGAAAAGAATGGAAGTCTGAGGCTTGACATAGGGGCATTTTGTAGGCATAGGTGATTCTAAGGAACTTGAACTCACAAATCTCATTGAACTTCAGTTACTAGGAGAAATAGTCCCCCATCTAAGGATATTGGTCTTTTTGTATTTGAAGAATTTATAAGAACTTTGTCTGAAGAAGTCACTTTTCAAGTGGACACCTATTCATAAGATCTATACCTATCAGTCTACAGGGCCTTCAAACCTACTCTGAAATTATAGCATACACCTGGGGACAAATACAAAATCTTACCAAGGTGACAGGTTATATATACAAAAATATTGTAAGAATAGTGTTTTATTTACTTGTGTTAACTTAAACTTGGGGAATATGTGTGGGTATGGATTCAAGAATTGTGTGACAAAGGGAAATGTATACAAATCTTATATTTAATGTGCTCTCTTGAGAATTTAGGAGTGGCTCAACTATGGACCCAGTATCAGACTCTATTATGGCCTATATTCAATGATGTTGAGACAGTACAATTTCTTTGACATAATATTAGAAAAAGATGACGAGGTTTAGAAAGGTAGAAATAACAGAGGGTATTTATTATTTGCAACTTGGGCAACTTTTACCACCAGTATTTTCCCTATATGAATTGACAGAACACACTCACCTCACTCAGATATTGAAAAATATGTTAAGGAGGGAAGTACCAGAATCCTCAAAATCTGAGTGAGGAGGTGGATATGGGTAGAGATGAAACAACATTGCTTATGAACTAATAATTGTTGAAACTAAGTGATAGTTTATGGTAGAATAGCTATACTAATCCTCTGTTTTCTTTGTGGTGGCTGTCTTTTGATAGCAAGAAGATATTGGAAGTAGTTAACTTTGATTTAAATAATTGTATTCCCAAATAGCAGATGCCAAGTGCAAGTGCTCAGCTATGAGAGAAGGGTGTATATGTTGACTTGGTCTGTTTGTTTCAGCCAGAAAGCAGTTTCCTAGCCTCTCCAGGGTTCCATTATTGGGATAATGTGCAAAGTGGCCAGACAGGCAGGTGTGAAGATTCTGCAAGGATGTCTTTTATCAAAGCTCCTTGACTACTATTCTTGCTGAATGTGGAAGATTCAACAGCTGAGGTCAAACTTAGACCCTGATATGGCACTGTTCCTAGGGGAGACCAGCCAATTACCTGGTATCAGATTGATTGCTTTGGACTTCTTTCAGTTTGAACAGATAATGATTTTTGTTGACAAGAACTGCATATTCTTTTGGATGTTGTATCTACTTTTATTGCTACTGATGCCTCATACCCAAATTAGGAGACTTTGGAGCAACTGATTCACCATCAAGATATTCCATACAATATTTCTTTAGACAAAAGAACTTACTGAAAAGAAGTTTTGTCATGCAATTCACTGATATCACCATATACTTGGCTTAGAAGTAGTTTAGAAGGAGTTGCCTTGACAGAAACATAGAACATCCTCCTTAAAAATTAGAAACAGTGCCAGATTATTTATTGTTGTTTTAGATGAAAGGCACTCTGTGAAACAAAATGGTTCATGCATTCACCTGCATGCATATTCATGTATATTGCTGAGATACAAAATGTGCAAATGTGGGGGTAATTCCATACACCATGTAGCACCAGATTTTATTACCCTCAATCCATGACAAAGAGAAGTGACCTACTATTTGTCTCCTGTTCCCACAACTTTGTGTTCTGCTGACTGAAATGGCTTATTTCTAGGGTAAATAATGTTTTAAGTCGTAGATATAATTATTTCATTGAAATAGAAGTTGAGTCTGCTATCTATCCATTTGGTACTTTTCATTTCCCTGAACCAATGGAAAAATAAGAGCTTTCTGGAATGATTGATCCTAACTTCCCAGGAGAAGTTGTGTTGATGCTTCAAAATGAAGTCATAATTATGCTTGCAACCAAGAAGTTTCTTTTTAAATATTTTTTTAGTTGTACGTGAGCACAATACCTTTATTTATTTATTTTTACATGGTTCTGAGGATTGAACCCAGTGACTCACACATGCAAGGCAAGCACTCTACCACTGAGCTACAACCCTACACCCACCAAGGAAGTTGTTTAAAGTTTCATGGGGAAAAATAATGGAACAGGGACAACCCAAGAAGACAGGTCCAGTAAAGACTCAGATCTTCAGGAATGAAGATTTGGTTCACTTCCAGCAAGCAAGGACCATATTAACTGAGTTTGTGGGTAAGGGTAAAGTAAACATGAAATGTGTGGCAAATGAAGGAAGTTATTCATAGGTAGGATGTAAAGCATAGCACTTTAGGTTGTCCATGCTGTGTTCTTTGTTTTTCTCTTCTAATATAAGAAATAATAATAGTGGTTAAATTTATAATCTAATATTTAGGAGACAGAATATGCAGGTGAATGAAAATTAATGGATGTATGTGTAAGTGTTAAGATTTTGTGTTTTAGCCAGGCATGATGGCACACACGTATAATCCCAGAACTTTGGGAGGCTGAGACTTGGAGAATCAAAAGTTCAAAGCCAGCCTCAGCAACAGCGAGGTTCTAAGCAACTCAGTGAGACCCTGTCTCTAAATAAAACACAAAATAGGCTTGGTAGTAGAGTACCCCTGAGTTCAATCCCTGGTACTAAAAAAAAAAAAGATTTTGTATTTTCTATTTTTGTAGAGAGTAGTTGCATCTTGATAAAAGGAAGCATATGTCATTGTCGTTTTTGTTATATTAAAATTTACATGTAGGTAGAAGGGTGTATGTAGATGCTGAGTAGTCAAAAGGTTGAATGGGTTAATTATTTGCCAACTTTCACTCATCTTCAGTTTTAGTCAGTGTTTTCTTTATTCACTGTGATAAAACACTTGATGAGAACAATTAAAGGAAGAAAAGTTTATTTTGGGACACATGATTTCAGAGGTCTCAGTCCATAGATGGCTGACTCCATTCCTCAGGTCTAAGTAAGGTAGGACATCATGGTAGAAGGTCATGGTGGAGAAAAGTAGGTCAGAACATGACACCAGAAAGCAAAGAGTGACTAAGCTTAGCTCAAAAATATATACCCCAAAGGCATGACCCCAGTGACCCACCTTCCCCAGCCACACTCTACCTGCCTACAGTCACCATTCAGTTAATCTCTATCGGGGATCAATGCATTGATTAGGTGAAGTTTCTCATAACCCAATCATTTCACCTGTAAAGTTTCTTGCATTGTTTCGCACAGGCACTTTTGGGGGATAACTCAAATCTAAACCTTAACATCTTATTTCCCAACATTACTTTTTACTTTTCTTTATCATTTTATGGTTGGAGAGTCTATATATTTTTTAATATATATATATATATTTTTAGTTGTAGATGGACACAATGTCTTTATTTTATTGCTTTGTATGTGGTGCTGAGGATCGAACCCAGGGCCTCACGCATGCGAGGCAAGTGCTCTACCGCTGAGCTACAATCCCAGCCCCGAGAGTCTATATATTTTTAAGGCTCCATTTCCAGCTAGTTTCTTGTGCTGCATCTACAGAAGACACAAAGGGAGAAGAAAGACACTATTATCACAGCCTTTTCTTTTTCTAGGAACATGTCTGGATATAAATATATGTCTTCAATGACAGTTTTCAGCAATGGTATCCCTTTTCAGTGGTTCCAGCACTGATTTTGATGGTCTCTCTTCAGAGGTACCCACAGCACAGATTTAATTGACTCTAGTAAGACGACTTTCTTCTTTATGGTTCTCAACCTAATAGATGCTTCCTGAGATTATTAATCTGTGATTTATTTCATGGTCTCTCACTCTCACAAGCTTTCCAACTCCCTTGTAATCAATATTTTGTATTAAGTGCTATTTGTTCGAATTCTATGTAGTAGTTTATTTTCTTGTACCTGGATCTGGATTGATGCAGTTATCAAATGACTGTCGTTTCCTTCCTTTACATCCATATGCCATTAAGATCCAAAGAAAAGTGGGCGTTTCTTCTATTAGCTCTCTATACAAGAAAGTTATTTCTCAGAAGCAATACAAAACTTATCTTATTGTATCATGTGCCCAAATTTCATCACATGTCCATTTCTATATCAAATATTATGACCAAGAAATGAAATATGACAAATGAACTGCATCCTGAATTTCTGAACCAAAACCTGTGACAAGTTTCATGCAATTACCCTTAGATAAGGTCTTGTTGTGGAGCCAGAGGCGAAGTTAACTTTCGATAAAGGGGGTGGGTTGCATGGAGGGGAGGTGCACGGTTGTTAGATTGTGAATAGATGGTAATGGATATTGGATGACAATAACAATATACTGCACTATACACTTGTTTTTTTTGCCTCATTAAACTGTGAGATTATTGATAGCACACACTGTGACTTTTATCTGAATTATTCACGCTGAGAGTTGTGACAGTGCCCAATAAGCAAGTGTCAAAAGTTTCTTAAATGTTTGAATGAACCAAAGCACCATAGCTTTTGAATATTTTTTCTTAAGGTTGGGGTGAGACTTTAGTAAGAATATTATAATAAACACAATGCAAACAGACATGGGAAAACTAGAATTTATAAAATTGAAGATGTGTTTGTTCAGTGTCCTTTATATTTTTTAATCAGCAAAGAACTTTGTCAAACAAAATATTACAAGAAAATGTGTGTGTGTATGTGTGAGCATGCCTTTACAGGCATAGGTATCTTAAATTTTTGATGGAATATTTGCTTTGTATTTAATCCCCTAAAGCATCTTTGCAAAGTGTCTTGGTGTATGCATTATAAGATAAAAAGACATGGTTGTTCTTTAGTCACCTCCAATTAAGAACCTAGTGTTTTCATTCATAGGAATCTCTTTTCTTCCATCAGTGGAAAGATGGTAGAACATTGGGAAGAGCAATGTGGATTCCATAATCAGACTGCATGAATCAGAAACCCACCTCCACCACTTGCTAACTCTGTGCTCTATTGCAAGATTTATACCTAGAACTGTAAACATAAGGGCTGTTTTTCTTCTCATACTTATGGGCCAGTCTTCATTAAAACAGTGTTTTCAAATTCCTCATCTTAAAACTGTGGATGATTTTGAGTAATATCTCCATGAGTTAATATGCTGAAAGCACTAAGACAATCCCTAACACTAGTAAATATTCTGTAAATGAAATTGATTATTATTATGCATCATCAAATTATATTTGGTAATCAAAAGTGCTAGAGAGAACACTATAAACATCAAGTCAGGAAATTCTGTCCCAACTCTTTTTCACTTTGGGAGTCAGGACTTCTTACAAAATATTTCAGATTGCTTGTTCTCTGAGCACATGTTAATTTTGCACTTTGAAGCATCTTGTAGTTATATGGGTCATATACTACTTTGGGTCCAATTCACAAGTCACTTCTGGGGTAAATCATTAATTGCTTTCTTTCTCTTTATAATGATGATGGATTAAGATTCCAGATACCTCTAGTGGCTTTTCATCTAGCTTGTCACAGAAAGTGAGTTACTTACAATGATGCTATCATACACTCCTGTGAGATCTGAGGGTGGTTACTTCATCATCAACTGGTCCGTGTAGTTCATATGACGATTTACTAAGTTTTTTTTTAATGAGGGGAAATTACATTGAATATTAGTTTATCTTTCTGCAAAAGAAAAATGAATAGGAAAGAATTATGATTAAAATCCCTTTGTATTCTAAAATTATATATACTTTGATAAGAATAAAATGGCAGTGAGGATCAGACTTTTTTAAAATCAAGGAAGAACAGAAAAAAAAACTCATTAGTAATCTGTGAGAATCAAAGAATAGCAGAGTAAGGTGAAAATTAAGGTCAGGTTTTCCCAAAACATGTTCCTAAGAACTATAGTCATGAAAGATTCTTTGAGAGAGAGGGTTCCCTTATCTAATAAGTATGGGAAACACTACTCAAGATATATTTCTCTTAAATAACCTTGATGCACAATATCATTTTTTATGTATTCATGAAAGAAATCTTTAAAATGAATTTCACCTATATTTGCCAATTACATTTTATGATGGAAATCACTTGTAAAATATCTTCACAATGATGGGCTGTGTAGCTTTAATTTTGGTTTATTCAGTATGCTTTTCTATGATCTTCTTCATTTTGAGACTTGCTCTTCATCCTGCAAATAGTCATAGAAGTGGGTATGTGGCTCAGAGTGAACCATTCTTCTGTTCACACTAAACTTTCAGATATGAAGAGAAGGCCTCAGAAGGGCTAATTGGGGCTTCTTTCATGATTCTGTCTTTTTGATGACCCCCTGGATCTAGGTGAACCTCATCTAGACACATCTTAAACATCCCAGGTATGTGAGCTGGAATTTCTCTTTTGCTCAAACTAAATTAATTTGAAGCATTCACTTGCTATTGAAATAATTCAGAATCTAATTCCTCCTTTTAAAGTAGAGTTCGGGAAAAGATGCTCCAGGGTGGTAGTTTAGAGAAAAATGATACAAATTTAAAATTTAATAAACAGTGACCCCAGTTTTTTCTTAAAAGGGAACATGGGTCTATCAGGGAGGCTGAAGATGAGACTGACACAATTAATATAATAAATTTTAGGTAGTATTCTTCCTGTTTTTAAAAAATTAATTAGAAACTAAATTTATTACCTTATAGTTCTGCCTTTTAGATGTCTATTGGGAGAGACTGGTTTCTCCACTTAGAGTCTGCCAAGGCCAGTTCAAAGTGTCTGTAACTCTGCATTCCTTTCTGAAAGCTTTAGTGAACAATTCATTTCTGGATTCATTCAGGTTGTTACATCTGTTTGTAGGACTGAGGGCCTTGTTTCTTTGCCTGTTATTGTCCTGGGCATTATTCTCAGTTTTTAGATGCATGGAGGAATCTCCCATATATATTACTAAGTTAAAGAAGCTGAACTGAAAAGGCTACTTATTGTGTGATTCCAACTATGCAACATTTTGGAAAAGACAAAACCATGCAGTCAATAAAAAGAGATGGTTTCCAGGATTTGTCAGGAGTAAAGGATGAATAGACAGAGTACAGATGATTTTGAGGGCAGTGAACCTATCTTGTATGATACTATGGATACCAGGTATTACACTGTTTACAAAATCTATAGAACATACAAAACCAAGAAGGAACTCTTATGTAAACTATTGACTGGTGATAGCGACATGTCAGTGTCGGTTCATCAATGGTGACAAACCTATTACTGTGGTGGGAGAGGTTTATAATGACAGAACTGTGAAGGTAGGAGGTATATGGAAACTCTGTACATTCCCCTCACTTTGGCTCTGCACCTAAAACTGTTCTATAAAAAGGTCTATCAAAAATGAAATTGCTCAGGAGGACTTCATAGAGGAATTTCTGAAACTGAGAGACTGATGAGGGTCCCAGTATATAGAGATCTGACATTAACTGTGTAAGATCTAGGAGTTATTTTACTTAGGATTGTCGGTATTGATTTGGAGTCTTCTAAAAATCTGGATGTCATACTATTGCAGATTAAATTGTATTTAAATTACATAAAATATTTTCTCCATTTGAACACAATATTGTAGATTTAATGGTATTCTTTGTGTTTATTGTTTATGTTGGAATAAATCTTTAATATGAATGGGAAACAAGCCAGAGAATGGTTCTGTGTTTTTAAGAGCAAATGGAATTAGGTTTAATCCACCTAAAGAACACAGGATCATTTCCTCCTCTCAAATTCTATCATCAAAGTCACATGTACGAAGTTTCTTTTGCCATATAACATAACATATCCATAGGTTTGAGGAGGAAGGGAGAATCTGCTTGTTTTTCTGAAGGACATTGTATATGTTTATGTTGTTGAAATGAAGTACAACATTTAGTTGAGAAAATCATAGATTCATGAGCAGTCTTGAAACAAAATAAATAAAAATAAATTATCCCCTTGATTTAAAATGAGGACAAATAAAATGATAGCTTTTAAGTATTCAATGATAGACATTATTTATACAATATTTTTAGAGATTATTAGAGAAAATAAATGTGACTAAAGTAATATTCAATACGGATATTCTAAGTGAGTAGACAGGAGTGGGGGCTCCCTTCATTCAAAATATAAATGAATAAGTCAATTCTGTTGTGATAGGAAACAAAAATCTCAGCTGCAATTTCCCTGCTGGTTGCTTAAATGCATTGCCTGAGCATTTTCTTATGGCTATCTGATTGACAGACAACATTTTGGTGCATTTTGAAGGAGGCATGAAGGAGGCCAAGGGTACAAGAAATTGGAAATGGCATTTATGCTAGTTTTTTAAAAATCAACTCTCATTTAAAGCAATTGCATGGGGAAAAAAACTTACAAATATTTGATGAGCAACTTTTAAAAATGTCTTTCAATAATATCTTAGTTTTGAAAATTACTTAAAGATACAGAAATTCAGTTTTGACAAGACAGTCTTGGTCTCTATTAACTTTTTTCCTGCCTGTCAGCTGCCAATTATAAATTTTGGCCTAATGAATATGATGCAAAAACTATAAATAAATCCTCCAAACTTTACAGACATGACCTTGTCTGATTACTCTTTAGCTTGTATTTCTTCAGTTTATCCCTTCCAGCTTGACCAGAGAATGAAAAATCATAGTAATAACAAAAAATGTCTATCGTTGAATGAGTGTTCTACTTCACTTAACTACCTTGCCCTTTCCATATTCTCAGAATATTTAAAATTAGGGTTTCCCTTGCCTCCAGGAAAATGCTGTGTTGCCGTAGGATGGTGTATTTCTTTTTTAAGTGAAGCATTTCGCTGGTAAACCATTCCCATATAGCCACTTTAGAGTCTTGCAAGTCCTCTTTAAATCTTAGCAATTCTTTAAAATCTATTCGAAGGCCTATTTACTTCCTGTTAACTCCAGGCTACGGTGTCTCCTTTTTTTTTATTCTGTTTATACACTTGGGCACAAATCTTTTGGAGCTCAGCATTTATTTCTTGAAATGCACAATCTCTACCTTTTTTAGTATGTTTCTATAGGCTGAACTTAAGGAAAACTGGGTGGGAGGAGCACGCGGTGCCACTGTCCGTGGTCCTGAAACATCATTGCTAAGGATATTTTCCTAATGCTTACATGTGGAGATTTCTGTTCACTCTCCCCCAGAAAATTTAAAACTGGTAGAGCGGTAGTAACAAAGGAAAAGAGAACCAAGAAGATTTTGGGCGAGAGAGATAGAGGGATGGACGAAGGGAGTGCCCTCAAGTCATAGCTCAGAGAGAATAAAAGACACTTGGGTTTGACATAATTTTCCTACAATTGCCGATGTCAACTTGGGAAAAACAGGGAAGGGGGAAAATAGCTAACATAGACTATTATGAAGGAGTATTTAAAAAACGCATGCACTAAGTGATATAAAGCCGTCCAAGTATCTGCATGAACAAAAGCATTGATGCTAGTGGGTGAGAACACCAGATAGGTAGCATGTTGGGAATGCAGCATCAGTTGTTGCACCAAACTGCCATAGGTTTTGTCTTTATTTTTCTCTTTTGATTTAAAACAAAACAAAAATTTTAATTTGGCTCTATGACAGAACAAAGATAACTGAAACTTATGTTTCACATTTGATATAGCTGTGTACCATTTTGCTTCTAAGGACCTCTGTAACAGTTACATCCCGCCAATATCAACCCCTAGCAGCTGGTGGCTGGCAAGGGGATACACTCCCTGTTCTTGCTATTTAAGTTCTGCAAGTGGAGTGTAACCTCCGTGAGGACAAATGCTGTCTTAAACATTCTGGATATCTCAAAATAGCTTAAGCAGAATGTCTGGCACAAATAAATGAATCACAATGCCTTCCACAAAGACAGCATTCAACAAAGGCTTCTTAAATGGGCAAATATTCCATTTGTTTTAACACTTCCATCTTCTTCCAGGTTCTTTTAAAGTCCAATCCCTCTCCCTTTGGACTCCAGGTCCCAATAAACCTCCCTTCTGTGTCAGTCACTACCTTTGCAGCGCTCAGTCCCTGCCCTCCTCCTGCCCTGTGTCAGCACCCTATGGCGCTGACCCTTCTTTCCTACTCTGCGATCCCGCCCACCCCCATGCCACTAATTCTGAATGCTCTCGAACCTAGTCCCTCCGGGTGGGCCTGGCAGCTCGCAGCGATTCAGCTCCTGGTCCCCGCCCTAAGGGTAACGCGGTTGTCATGGACACGGCACCTGCGCCCTTCGGCGGTGCCCCTTCACCGCCATCCCCTCCCCCCACCTGCGGCGCAGAGCCGGCCGCGCCCCCCTGGCTCCGCCCCGCTCCGCCCGCACGGGCGCTCCCCAGGACGCGCGCACCCGCCCCCACCTCTCCGCCCCGCGCCTTCCCTAGCCTTGCGGAGCCTAGAGGGCCGCGGGAACGCGCGAGCGAGCAAGCGGCCGCGCTTGCGCATTGGTCGCCTCCCCTAGCGGCGATCCGGGCCGCTGCCGCTCGCGCTTGGGCAGGACGCGGGGCGGGCGGGGGGAGGGGGGAGCGGCTTCGCTTCCAGCCCCGAGTGAGGCGGAGACCCGGGCGGGCGGGCGGAGCAGGCGGCACCGCACCTCGGCCAGAGGCGGCTGCAGCAGCTGTTCTCGTCCCCTCCGCCGCCTCTCTAGTCCCTTCTGTGATTACCACTCCAGCTGCTGGAAACGGGAGAGAAAGAGGAGGCGAGAAACTCCCACCGACCCACAGAGGTGAGTCCCGGGCAGAGCATCCTCCATCCTTGCCTGCCTCCCTCCCTTCCTGCCTCCCTCCCATCCTCTCCATCCTCCCCTCCCTCCCCGCTCCCAACCCGCCCTCCCTCGTCCTTCCCAACATCCCTCTCTCCTCTCCGCTCCTTTCTCCCTTTCAGCCTTTCTTTCATCCCTTTCTTCCTCTCTCCCAGCCCTACTTCCTTTCCACCCTTTCTTTCTTCCCGTCTTCCTTTCACCCACTCGTCCTCAAGCTCAGCTCTGCATCCCTCTGCTCTTGTCTCCATCTCTTTACCCCCTTTTTTTCACCCCTTCCCCAGTGGGAGGGTCAGAGCATCCCTGTTTGATACAACTGTCCGGATTCAGGGGCTTCCAGAAAATTGGGCACATACACTGACAGGCATACTCTTGCACAGCAGATGCCCTGCAGGTCTCTAAATTATTAGGATTAAGGGTTAAGTTGTTTAGAGTACTGGGAACTGGAAGAAGAGGATCAAAGAAGAATATATGGATTTGTGCTCTATTAGGGTGGGGGTGGGGAGGGTTGTCACTTAGACATGTTGCCAACAGCCCCCCACACCCCTTTTCAGCAGTTTCTTCTTTTTCTCCTGGGAATTACATATTCTCAGTGTGTGATACACTAATTTAAAATCCAGCTCTGTCTGCTTTGATTGTCGTCTCCATGAGAAACCACAACGAAAGACAAGAAGGAAGGGAATAAGGGAGAAAGAGGGAGGGGAGAGAAAGGGTGGTGGCAGGGGAAGCTTGTATCCTTTCCCCCAGGCCTCTTTGGAGTGACATTTTCAAACCACCCGCCTAATATTTGGCTTGGAATTGAACCCATGTGTCCTTGGACCTATCACTACCTACTTTAGAGGCAGAAACTCTCTAAACTTTGATACTTGTGCACCACAGCATTATTTATGAAATGTTTTCCTCTACATACAAAACACCAACGTGGATTGGTTTGGGAAAATAGGAAGCAGAGCTAGAGATGTACTTTTGTTCATCATGGGTTAACTTCTAAAGGTCGATAATTGTTAGACAGTTTTTGGAGAAATGGGGCTATACTCACAGGCTTGCAAATATATACTTTTGATAGCATTAGCTGCATTATAGCGTTTAACAGACACCCTTACTCCTTCTCATCCACCTTATAGGGATCCTGAAGATGTTGGAAGAAAAATATACTGTGTGATTCTGTTTGTGGTTTACACTCACAGAAAAGTTGAATTAGCTCTAAAGACCGTTGTTAACAATTTAAATTTTCAGTGTATGTACAGGGACCGGAATTGAATTCATTGAAGCTGCCAGCAAAAAACAATACTATGGAGAAAATTATTGATGTTTTTCTTTTTAAATTTGATTTTGTACCACTTATTTCCACAAAATGCTAGATTTTACTGTGCTTTATCTTACATTCCAAGCGCTTACATTATACATATCTTAATGGTAATGTGGCAATTCTCCTTTTGCAGGCATTGCTGCCAAAAAGTTTATTTATATGTGGCAGAACAGCCATGCCCATTTAGTATGTTAGTTGTCTTACAAGGATCTAATAGTGTAAGTATAAATTAAAAATGGCTATTTAGAGGACAATGGTTTGTGTTGTTTATAATTTTCTAAAGAAACAAATCCCTAAAACCTGTCGAAGAATCTATAGAATAGCTGAGTTTTGTGTTTAAGGAATGTGTATAGAGGGATCAAAATTGGATATATTGAAGTTGCCAGTACGAAACTGTATTGACTTTTTTCTTTTAATTTAAATTATATACCAATAGGGAAATATGCACTTTTGCATTTTATGGGAATGTAAAGGAGTTGAGGTGAAGAGAATTGCCTTCCTAAGTGAAAGAGTGCAGATTTGATGAAGAGCTGATGCAGTTCATCACCTGAACCGGTATGGGGAATGTGCGTAATATTAGGAACGATGGAACCCTCCTCCCTTAATTCCTCGTGGTAGGAATGCCCTCCCCTTAATGGCTTGGTGGACTCTTTGGCCATGTGTCAGAAGCTTAGTTGAATTATCAGTGTTACTGATATCCTCCTGCAGAATTGTGGTCAACACTGTATGTCTTTGAGTGGTTACATTACTTAACTGAACTTGCAAAAGGAGTATTTTTGTTTGTGTTGTGCCTCTCTCAGAAATATCATGAAGCTAGTGAAAGACTTCTATGGTAATTCTCTATGAGCATAAGTTAGTTCTGTCCTAATTTACTTTTAAATGCCTTTCCCCCTCTCTATTATTGTTTTTTTTGTGTGACTTCACAGTTGTGAGTGTGGGTAGGAGGCTGTCTCTCCAACCCTCTTGCTTTTTTTTCATTGCAGTTTTTCTGCACAGAGTTATGAGTGTATGTCCCAGTTTTTACAACTGCACTTGCTATGGTAAGAAATATACCTTTATCTGTTTTATTTGTAAATATTCATCCACTTGGTGAAAACAAACTAAAGTTATTAAAGAACGAAAAAATAAGCTATTATTTTGTTTAAAAACTATTTTAAGAGATGAGTAAAATTAATAAAATACAAACTGGAAGAAATAGTGTTGTAAAACAGCTGCTAGTTATATTGACCATTAAATCACTGTACAAATAAGAGTTTTTGCCTCTGAAGAATTTCATTTGTAAAGGCTTCTGCCTTTAGTTGGCTGGTGACTGGACCTTTAAGAATGCATGACACAAATACAGAAACGATAGAACATCTTATGGGCACCTACCCCCAAGTAAATATTCTGGATACATTCTCCATGCCTCCCTCCTTGAAGCTTGAAGGACAGGGCTAAGTAGTAGTAAGAGGTATTTGAAAGTACAAAGAAGTAAAAGATACTGTCTTTGACCTCAGCTTTCAGCCTAGTTGAAGATAACAGGTATTTTACTTGAGGTCATATTTCACAGTGGAAAAGAATAAGATCTCTGGAAACACCTTTAGACGTGAGTGCAGGTTCTATTGCTTAAGAGCTTTGTGCTCTTTCGTACTATTTAAGTCTCTTTACTCATCTATAAAATGGGCACTTTTGAAGACTGATTAATGGATTTGTTTTAATGGTTAGATGTGTTTAGCATAGTACATGATACAAACATATATTATGTGAGCATTATAATTAGGAGAAAGGCTTAAAATCATCTCAGCATAGTGTGAACTGGAAAGATGGAAGAGCAAGTAAGTACTAGGTGATTTCTCAAGAGGACAGATGTCTATATGTCCAGAAAAAAATTATATTTAGCAGTAGCATTGGAGCTTGTTTACAGCCCCTGGGAAGGATTTCCTTCAGAGAGGGTACCACAGCCCGAGCAAAAGCAGAGATGGAGGAGGAAGCATGATATGTTTGGAGAAACATCAGTAAGACTGTTTTTTAAATTGGAAAATTGAGCATACTGGTGAGTGTCTTAAAAGGTGTTAAACAATAGAGTGAATATACTGTCCCTTAGGATAGGACAACTTATTGCAGTATGGGAGCCATTTTACCACAGAAGATTCAGCTACCCAAGAGTCATCTTGTTTTAATTCTAAGCCAAGGTAGTTTTCACAATGAAGACCCAGAGGATTCTTTTTATGTTTTCTTTAGACTTCAAGGCAGATGGACAACTGGACCTTTGCTGGACAACAAAAATTTCATATTATGATCATTACAACTCTCTTGTTTTGTCTTCCCCAAGAATATTCCAGGTCTATGTCATGGAGATTTGTAACTACCAAGACTATTTGTTTTGACATATATGAAATCAGAATTTGTTAGGGTCATTATATTTCCAGGGGCTTTATTTTTTACTACATTGTTGACTTCACCTAATTACTAAAGTATCTTTATATTGATGTTTAAGATTATTCGTGATTTCAGGTAGATTATGCTTTTTCAAATGTTGTAGGAAGACTAACGTGTTGTGACAACAGAGGATCTGTCTGAGAACTTGTGCTGACCAAGTTAAATACCTGCCCAGAATGGGCTGATGAATGCTGTTCAGTGCATTTGTTGGTATACCTTTGTTTTTACTTGAGGCTCATAAACCATTTTTGAAAATTTTATCCACAATTTTATCCATATTTGTCCAATAGCATAAATGGTATGAATTGAATTCTTTTATCCAAAAATAGATTTCCAGAAAATTTTACCTGCAGGTTCAAAGTTACAGTATTTATAGTGCTTATGTTTAATCTATTTTTAATAGGTAGACACAGTTTTATTCCTTTCACCCAAAAAGTACAAAGCTTTTCTTATATTTATTTTTGTAATTCTAATAATACATACAATTGATCTGTATCATCTTAAGTTACATTAGGCATAAACATAAACATAAATATATTTCCAAAAGCTAAAAGACTATGAACTGTAGGATTTTTGTTTTCTATTTGGAAATCTTGCTCGATATTTTGATGTTTTAAAGATTTAGCAGATCTAAATAAAACATTTTCATATGTATCACTTCTAGTTAGTTTTACATTAAAGCTCTACAGGTTTTGGAAAATTTTAAATTTAGGCATTTTTATTTTTCTTATAAGTGAATTTTTATCTCAACTGAATTCTAACTCAACCATCAATATGCATTTTATACCTCTTTGAAATTATTGCATGTAACATTATATAAAACATGAAGTGAGCATCTCATTTTATAGAGCTTAATTTCATAGGACTTTACTATTCAAAAGGATCTTCTTATTTTATTTTGAGGCCTCATCTGTGAGCACAGCTATTAGAGCATTACTTTTCAGGTGTGATGTCAACATTCATTAGCAGGAGTGAAAAAATAAAATTGTTTCCCATGAGTTAAGTTAGTGACCAAACAAGAAGGTGGAGTAAGGGTGAGGCAAAATGAAATGATTTTGTTTCATCTATTGAACTGAAAATTTTATAACTGCCTGTTCCATTATGGATTTTCTTTATTTTTGCTGTTGTATTGCTAGAATTGATATTTTAAAGCAGGTTTTATGTACGGATTTCTATAAATAGATTTTAAAACTCAAGTATGGATTTATAAAGATTAATGTAAACTAATAAGTTGACTTTTCAGCATCTTGTTATTTTTCAACATCTGGCAGTTGTGTTTGCTTGGCTGCTTTGGGGAAGCCAAGTAATACTACTTTGATGGGGGCTGCTTGATTAAGATGGAGATATAAATCAAACAGTATCCTAACTTGCTCCACAGTAGCCACATTAAATGAATAGATGTGCCACAGGACTTGGAATAAAATAATTTAGGTTTACATAAAGCTAAATTTTATGGACCCACGGTGTTTTAGAACTAAAGCTGTGAACTCATGTTGGAGATAGGTTGGTTTGTTCTGCAGTCCACACAGAAACCAGAGTAACTCCAGAAACCACCAAAGGATCTGATGCTCCCATCTTTTAATTGTGATTAGATGAGGGCTTGATTAAAAATTTGGTCTCTCGAGTTTACCTTAAATTCATAGGGCCTGAAGCAGTCGTTAAATGTCATTAAATCCTGTCCCAATAAGGAGGTAAATATGCTGCTAACTACTTCAGAAGGAGCTAATTGCCCTCAGCTGCTTCTTGGAAAGGACATTCTACAATTCTGAAGAATTTACTACTTCATTCTGTTTCTTGAGGCATCCATACCTGCCAGAGTGATTTATGCAGAACTGGCATAAAGAAGCATACAGTGGACTCAATTTATTAGAAAAATGCCAGGAATATTCATCTAAGTTCATCCCTCTGTTTATTTATGCTTTCCATTTATTTTTATCTTGTTGGTCAGCATGAATTCATTCAACAGGTATTCTGAAAATACCTGTGCAGAACAGTGGTTATAAATGATGAATCTGTAAGCATGCTGAACCCAGAAAGCTGGGTTCTTCCTTCAGATTTTCAGCCAATTAAATAATGAGTCACATGACTAAACAGCTTTCAAACTAAGTCTTACTTATGTGTGTTTTAAGTGACTTGGACTAGATGATATATAGGCATTCAGCTGTAGAATTAACATTCTAGACTTATAGTTCTTTGAGTGAATTTCCTTTAAAATTTCAGGGTACAATGATTTAGTTTTCAGTGTGTCCCATTTTTTTGTTTTGAAATATAAACTGCTGTTAAATGAGAAAAAAAACCTCACCTTCAGTGGCATGTGCTTTCTCTTTCCCAATAAAATCACAAATTTAAGTTTATAAGGTCTCAGTTTCAAGGGAGAACTAAGGAATATTTCCTTTTCTCACCTCTCCAATCTTTTCTTCTTACTCTGTTTTAAAATTCTTCATGTTCCAAAGGTACAAGTCAATTTACTACCTCCATTTAGGTATGAACCCCGTGTGTGGTTGGCTGGTTTGAATCATGCCATTCTCCTTGAAAGACAGTGCAGCATTTGTGCATTTAAAATGAAGTATTTATTTAAGAAGTTATATACACTTTCAGGTTAATATTTCTGCCTCAGGCATAGCAAGACCTTACTTACCCCCTAAATCCTATCCCATAGGATTGGGGTCATTAATCTTCCTACCAGTCCAGCCACAAATTCCCTTAAACACTTAAATCAAGTTTTGTTGAGATATATTTTATCTACAGTAAAATACATTTTAAGTAACTAGTTTGGTGACTTGTTTATTGCCAAATACACTTGTGTAACCACCACTGCAATCAGCGTGTAGAATATTTCCATTTCCCTAAAATTGCCTCTTGGGCCTGATCTACTTTTGTCTCTATAGAGTAGTCTTTCCTGTTCTAGAAATTAATATAGATGGAGTGGCAGAATCATGTTTATTTTCCTTCATTCATTGAGTTTAATGTTTTTGAGATTTGTCTGATTTTGAGTATATAAACTTCTAGAAGAAAATATTGGAGAAAACTTGTGATTTTTAATTTAGGCAGATTTTTTAGAACTCAAAAGACTGATAAAATTTGAAAGGATATATTAAACTTTAACAAAATTAAAACAAACACTTCTGCTCTTCAAAATACACAAAATTTGCTAGTTCTGTGTATCTATTTCTCTGTATATCTGACAAAGGACTTCAGACTATGTATAGAACTCTTGCAACTCAATAAACAGAGAATTGAAAATGAGCAAAATATCACAAGAAGATAAACACAGCTCATGGGCAATCTGCACATGAAAAGGCGAAAGGTGTTTTTATTCATCAAGGTAATGAAATTTAAAAACTAGAGTGTGATACCACTTTATTAAGACTAGAATAGCTAAATTATAAAGACTGGCAATACCAAGTTTGGAAAGAATGTCAAGCAACTGTAATATTAATACACTGCAGGTGGGAATGTAATACTTTGCGAAACAGTTTGGCAGTTTTCTTAAATTTTAAAAGTACTCATACCATATGACCCAGAAAGATCACTCTCAGATGAAATGAAAACATATGTTATGAAAACTTCTACGTGAAAATTAACAGCTTTACTTATAATAGCTGCAAACTGAAAACAACCCAAATATCTGTCATAGTGCCATTTTAAAGTTTCTCCTTTGAAATGGAAAACAAAGCTGTTGATATGTAATACGTGAGTGTGCGTGCGTGCGTGTGCACGCATGCGCATGTGGTGTGTTCAGAGGTATGCTATTTAAAAGTAGTTTATGTAACCTGGCAGTATAGGAAAAGGGATATGTTTGAAAAGATTTGTGAAAGTGACACAAAATCCAAAAGACAGGTGGCTCTGGGTACTGGATCTGGATTTAGCTTCCACCCTCTTATTTGTCTTAGCTTTGCCCCCTGTGCTCACCTCGTCTAGTAGTATGATGGCTGGGTTTAGTTCCAAGGACAGCATCATACAGTAGCAGTGCAGGAACACCTGCAAAATGGAACCTTTGCAGAAAGCCCGCCCTATAGTCTCTCTTCTACTTTGCTGGATCATGTAGTCATCCCCAGTTTAGTCAACACCAAGGTAACGGGAATGCTTGAATGATGGGCTTAAACTACCTCCGGAGTCATCTGCTGGGGCTGGAGTCAGCTTTAACTGAAGTCCATGGCTGGGTGGAGCCAGTGAGGGAAGAGAAGAGCAGCATTGCAATTTTGTTAAGAACAAGGAAGGGGGAAGTCAATGTTGGGCTATGGTGCCTTAGTGTTTGTTGCAATTTGATTTGATTTAGAGGCCTGCCATGTGTTCTTAGTCTTGTGGGAGGAGGGTTTGAAGCAGAAAGCAGGGATTGTACTCACAGATTGTTATTGTAGGAGTGTGTGCACAAATAGGTGATAGAGGGTACCCTGGAATAAGAGGAAGGAAGAAGTTTAGATCTAGCCCAAAGCTTGAACTAAACTGGTAGGAATTCTGCATCCAAGGGAACAATTTAAAATGGGCAAGCATACAACTAGTGACAAGCAGAGCCAAGCACATTGAGGCCCATGGAGTTAGGACAAGAGGCAAAAGCCACTGTTGGCAATAGTGTAGAATCCAGGCAGGCAAACCCCATTGCAGTTTGCCCATCTGTGAAATCAGGACCTCAGGCAAGAAGATTTCCATGTTTTGCTTGTTAAGGCAGAAGCCAAAACAGTAATTATCCTCCTCTTAAAAAAAAAAAAAAAAAAAAAAGGTGTTTTTAACCTCCCTAGATTCTGTGTCAAGAGAGGAGCCATGCCTTCCTGTTTCCTATTATTCCCCTGTTACAATCCTGAGCCCATAATTGTTCCTCTGTAAATAGTTGTTGATTGAATTAAGTCTCCTTACTCTAATTTTGAACAAATCCATAAATTTCTGGTCATACAAATGTAAGAGGTATTCATTGCTTTCTTACAAGCTATGAAAATTGTTGGTTGTTTGTGGGAGGGTAGGTTGGGGAGGGAGGGGTTGGGGCACCAGCCCTGCATCATTATGAGTAAGATATAGTATCTGATCTCATCAGTTAGGAGTCTAGCAGTATAGTAAGGGCTATACAATATGTACCTTAACAGTTTAATGCCAGATAGAACACCATGGAGAGTGTAGTATTGACTCTGCAGTGGCAAGTGTCAAAAATCCAAGCAGATTTCCAATGAACTTCACTCTAGGAATGGATGGGAGTCAGAGTGTGGAGGAGAGGATCACCTTATGTTGGTACCTTTTAATTCCTTTCTGCCTTGGTCTGGGACAGAGCTGACCCAGCAGGGAAAAGGGATCAATGAGCACAGCAGTGGCAAAGCAGAGAAATCACATCCAGGGAAACTAAAGCTGGTATGTTGATAACTGCTCAGAAAGCAGCTGAAAAGTGAGACTTGGAGTGAGGAGGAGCAGCTGGGAGAGGAGAAATATTTTAGCATTATCTACATAGATGTATCCAGAGAATATAATAGTGGGAGATACATGGTTTCAAAAAGAACAGGTTTATGTCTTTAACATTTAAAATGATACTGCCCATTGTAGAACATCTAGGAAAAAACAAGAAAAAGAACGTAGGAAAAAAATCACTATAGTGCAACTATGCAGTGAACATTTGGTGAATTTCTAGTTTCTTTTTCCCCTTTTGAATGTATCTAAGTTTATTGTGCAGTGAGGTCTTTTTATAAGCATAACTGAAATGATATAATTCTGCATCCTACTTTTAAACATTTCCTGAAATAATAAATTTTCTTCTTCCACATTGTTGTGTAGTAACATCTCATCTATTGGAATTTATGTGTTCAGTTTTTTTTATATTTAAGGACATCGAGTGTGTGGACTGATCTGCCTTTAATTATGGGCTGTATCATGAGCAGAAATTTGACTTTGAGAACCCCAGGAGACTGTCTCAACGAAATAGGTGGCCAGTGCTTTGCAGCATTCGCACGAATGCGTGTGCACACACACACCCCCCCCACACACATTTACTTGAATGGTGACATGCTGTTCTATACTTTATTTTCACTATGGATAATTTAGAAATATCACCATGCTAGTAAGTGAAAATATATATCATCATTTAAAGAGTACTGCCTATTGTTTTATAGTGTAGTTATACCATGGTTTTAGTCCTTTGTTTTCGTAGACATTCAGTTTGTTCCTGCTATTTTTCTGCTTCAGTGCTGTGATGGGCATCTTTATACAGGTTTCTTGTCCACATCTATTAATGCATTGTTTTGTAAAATGATGATAATTGTGATTGTTGGGTCATGAAGTATGTGCATTTTAGGTTTTAATATTTAATGCCAAATTGCTCTTCAAATGATAGTACCAGTTTACATTCCATCAAGAGATGTGAAAATACATGTTTTCTTACCCCATTACCAATACAAGCTAATTTTAAACTTGTGAAAGTTTACTCATAAATGCACAAGAAAGATATCACTTTCTTTATGAATTTGTTTCCCTGATTTCTAGAGAGGTTGAATATCTTTTCATTTGTCTTTTGGTTTAATAGACTAATGTTTGCCTCTACTCTGAGAGTGTGTTTATATCTTTGTCCATGTTTTTTTTTTTCTTTTTTGCATATTAAAAGATTATTAAAGCAGTCTCCTTTTTTGGCATTTTAAAAATTTATTTATTCTAATTAAGTTTACATGACAGCAGAATGCATTTTGGTTCATTGTACACAAATGGAGCACGACTTTTCACTTCTTTGGTTGTACACAATATAGAGTTACACCATTTGTGCAGTCATACATGAACCTAGGGCATTGTTGTCCATCACATTCCACCATCTTTCCTGGCCCCCATGTCCCATGCCCTTCCTTCCATGTCCCATCCCCTCCTTACCCTCCCCTTTGACCAAAGTTTCTCCCTTCTTCCCATGCCCCCTCACACATTATGGATCAGCATCCACTTATCAGAGAGAACATTTGGCCTTTGGTTTTTTTGGGTTGGCTTACTTCACTTAGTATGATGTTCTCCAACTCCATGCGTTTACCTGCAAATGCCATAATTTTATTCTCTTTTAATGCTGAGTAATATTCCATTGTGTATATATGTCACGGTTTCTTTATTCATTCATCTATTGAAGGGCATCTAGGTTGGTTCCACAGTTAAGCTATTGTGAATTGAGCTGCTATAAACATTGAAATGGCTGCATTACTGTAGTATGCTGTTTTAAGTCCTTTGGGTATAGATTGAGGAGTAGGATGTCTGAGTCAAATGGTGGTTTCATTCCAGATTTTATAAGGAATCTCCATACTGCTTTCCAGATTGGTTGTACCAATTTGCAGTCCCACCAGCAATGTATGAGCCACATTCTTGCCAGCATTTGTTGTTTGTATTCTTGATAATAGCCATTCTGACTGGGGTGAGATGAAATCTTAAGAGTAGTTTTGATTTGCATTTCTCTAATGGCTAGAGATGTTGAACATTTTTTCATATATTTGTTGATTGATTGTATATCTTCTTCTGAGAAGTTTCCGTTCAGCTCCTTAGCTCATTTATTGATTGGGTTGTTTGTTTTTTTGGTGTTAAGTTTTTTGAGTTCTTTATATATCCTGGAGATCAGTGCTCTATCTGATGTGTGTGGCAAAAATTTGTTCCCAGAATGCAGGCTCTCTGTTTACCTCATTGATTGTTTCTTTTGCTGAGAAGAAGCTTTTAAGTTGAATCCATCCCATTTATTGATTCTTCTTTTATTTCTTGCACTTTAGGAGCCTTGTTAAAGAAAGTCAGGGCCTAATCCGACATGATGAAGATTTGGGCCTACTTTCTCCTCAATTATGCACAGGGTCTCTAGTCTAATTCCTAGGTCCTTGATCTACTTTGAGTTTTGTGCATGGTGAGAGATAGGGGTTTAGTTTCATTTTGCTGCATATGGATTTCCAGTTTTCCCAGGACCATTTGTTGAAGAGGCTATCTTTTCTCTAGTGTGTTTTTGAAAATCTCATCTTTTTTTTTTTCCCCAGGGGTTGAACTCAGGAGTACTCAAGCACTGAGCCACATCCCCAGCCCTATTTTGTGTTTTATGTAGAGACAGGGTCTCACTGAGTTGCTTAGCACCTCACCCTTGCTGAGGCTGGCTTTGAACTCACGATTCTCCCATCTCAGCCTACCAAAGTGCTAGGATTACAGGCGTGTGCCACTGTGCCCGGCTTTTTGCCCATGTTTTCTGAGTGAGTCGCTTAACTCTTTTTAATTTATAGGAATAATTTATATAATATTTATATATTTTTTATATGAGTTTGTTTTAATTTCTGAACTAATGATACAGTTAATAACTACTACAGTGTATGGTATGTTGTAATATCCAATAGGTGATGTTTTTATATTTCTAAAGTTTCTCACCTATTTTGACAACTGTTTTCTTTTTCAGAAGAATATGGTAATCTGGCTATCAAATTACTAAGACAACACTCTTGGTATTTTAACTAGTATTATATTAAAATTAAGATATTTTTGAAGGAGAAATAACAATTTTCCAACTTAATGTCTTTCTCATTTTCTGTTATTTATTACCATCTTGTATGTAGTTTTTATGACTGTTAGGAAATTTTTTTCTCTTAAATTTTTTGCATTTTGCTGATTTTTACATTTTATATTTTTACTGATGTAGAAATTTTCCCTTTGATTTTTATATTTGGTTTTGTATCTAGTTACCCTGTTGAATTACTTTAGTGATTCATAAAATTTGTCCCTTTTCCTGTGTTTTTCTTACCAATTTGTGTGACCTATTTGTATTTTAAGATAACAGGTCATGGTTTAAATATATATGTACCTATTTTCAAGTCTTACTTATGTGTAAAGGATAAAATATGCTCATTTATTCTTCTAGTTTCTTCCAATTATAAATTGGAAAACTTTTTTTTCCTTAGGTTTACTGTGAATGAGACACTTCATATCTGAAATACTATGGCTCAAACAATCTTTTTTTGTTTTTGAAATTAGTTTCATTATCTGTATCTTTAATAGTTAACCCCACTGCATCATTATATTTACGCTAACATCTGTATGTGAGTTTCTCTTTAGAATAATCACATCGTACATATGGATTTTATGTACTCACTTCTAAATATTTCCTTGCCACTTTTCTTGGCCTTTCTCAATACTTTGTGGTAATTTTTTTTTTTTTTTGTATTTGACTCTTCAAAGGCCCTTGCAATATCTTTTTCTAGGTCTTGGACGAGTTGAGTAGATGATGATCTGATGGTGGAGATAATGTACTTAATCATGCTAATGCTTGTGATATAAAATCTTTTTACTTTATCTAAGTGACTTTATTTTTTGGATACCTGATACTTTAAATATTATTTTTTCATCATTTGCATAATGAACTAGTTATGCTATTCAGCATCTCCCTCCAGCATCCAGCATTATTTTTTTAGAAATTTGTAAGTATTAATACCATAGCCAATTCAACACCAATAAGAAGCTTTTAGTTCTCTAATTCTTGCCTAGAATTTAATTTTTTGGCACTATGACCTTCTCTTTAAAACTTGAAGGGAGCTGAACTTTGGTATTATTTTCATAATCTTCTTTTATCATGAAGAACGGTTATTCTGAATGAAAACTTTCCACTGATTATGCAAACTTAAAAAATGGGCTAATTGCTTTGAATTGTAATTATTCATCTGGTCTAGGCTTTATGCATACATATCAGTATTGATTTGTCCTAAATGAACCCGTCATGCTAAAATCCTTTGATCTACATTAAGATAGTCTAGAGAGATGATACAATTTTTACTTTGGGAAAACAGACATTTTCCTTCATAGAATATTGAATGTGACTATGAAATTAGTATCAAGTGGCAAGTCATGGTTCATAGAATTGTAAGGTACTTTTGTTATTTCTGAATCACTGAATTCAGTTTTAAAAACATGCTAATTGTAATAGTTCTGTGCCCCCCTGAAGAATTATAACCATAAGATGAGTTTGAATAAAACTAATGTCAGAAGTATGAATAAAACTATCAGTTAATAGCACATAGATATTTTCCATTCTGGATTACTTGAATGCATTGAGATAAAGCTGTGTTTCTGATGTAATTTCTTTGATGCCTGGCTGACTTTGGAAAGAAAATTTTGTTTGCTGTTCCTGTTAGGAGTAGCTAGCCCCTTAAATCCAGCTGTATTACATTTTATTGTTACTTATCTGGGAGTTAGAAAATTGTTCTTACTTAAAACAAACAAATACATGAAGTAAATACTTCTTTTACAATATGTTTAAATGTTTTATATCAAAATATTTTATATTCAAATGTTCTTATACTTTATTATATGTAACAATATTGTTACCATTTTTAATTTTATTTGGGAAAGTACAAAATTTTAGTAATATAAAGGTATTCAAGCCTTTCTGTATTGAAAACTAAAAAAGTGTTTGAAAGAAGTTAAAGAAAAGCTAAATAAATGGAAAGACATAAGTGTTCACAGATTGGAAAATTTAATATTGTTAAGAAGGCCAATTGATCTACAGATCCAATGCCATTGCTATTAAAACCCAGCTGCCTCTTTTTTTGTTTTTTGCAAAAATTGACATACTTATCTTAAAATTCATATGTAAAACAAGAATAGCCAAAAACAATCTTAAAAAAGAACAAAATTGGAAGACTCACACATCTCAATTTAAAAACTTACTGCAAAACTACCGTAATCAAGACTGTGTGCTACTGGCATAAGTGTAGAAACAATCTTCAGAATAAAAGTGAACATTCAGAAATAAATCCATATAATTATGGTCAATTGATTTTACAACAAAGTAACAAGATTGTTCAGTGAGAAAAAGAATTAATAGGTGGTGCTAGGACAACTGAAAGTTTATATGAAAAAGAATGAATTTGGATCATTGTTTCATCCCATACATAGAAATCAACTCAAAATGCATCACTTACATAAATATAAGAGCTAACTATAAAACTCTTAAAAAAAACGTATATGTAAATCTTAGGGACCTTGGTTTAGGCAGTGGTTTCTTATGTGTCATGTACAAAAGGAAATGGAAATGGTATATTGGACTTTACCAGAATTCAAGACTTTAATGTATCCAAAGACATCAAGAAAGCAAGCAAACAATCTATTGAACTGAAGAAGATATTTACAAAGCATATCACTAAAAGTAGTTCCCCTGAGATGATTTGGATATGAGGTGTCTCCCAAAAGCTTCTGTGTTAATAGAGGGATGTTCAGAGATGAAATGATGGGATTGTGAGGAGAAAATATATGGGTTTATTTCTCAATTCTCAATTCTGTTCTGCAAAGCTGTGTGTCTAGGCTTATGCCAGTACCACATAGTCTTGATTACTCTTGTTTTTTGCAGTAATTCAGTTGGGTTTCTGTAGTTTT
This sequence comes from Geosciurus inauris, assembly GCA_004024805.1. Taxonomy (NCBI): domain Eukaryota; kingdom Metazoa; phylum Chordata; class Mammalia; order Rodentia; family Sciuridae; genus Geosciurus; species Geosciurus inauris. Next base: position 89,068 of record PVHX01003605.1, read on the forward strand.
GAAGTCTAACCTAGTTTGAATGGACTGACTGGGCGATAACTGGAGGTAGATGGGGTGTGGCTGGAGAAGGTGCATCAGTGAGCACTGGGAGTGTACCTTGGAAGGGTGTATCTTCCCTTTGGCCTGACTTCCCTTGCTTCTTTGTTGACTTGTGGGAAGCAGCTTCCTTCCACCATGCCTTCCCCCATGATGTCCTACCTTTTCCTGGGCCCAGAGGAAATGGAGTTGGCTATGTATTGAACTTCTTATACTGTGAGTCCAAATAAACTTTCTCTTTTTTTAAGTTGTCCTGGTCAGGTGTTTTTATCACAGCAATACAAAACCTGACTAAAACACCTGCAGATTTAAAAAGAAGTGTTAGAACTTGATAACAGAAAATAGCTAAATAAAAAATACACAAAAGGACTTGAATAGACATTTCCACAAACAAGATTTACAAGCAAAATTAACCACATTGAAAGATATTAAACATTGATAATTATTGTGTGATACCAATCAAAAGTACAATGAAATACCAGTTCACACCCATAAAACTAGTTCAAATTAAAAACCATGTCCATAAAAAATTTTGGTGAAGATGTAGAGAAATTGTTGTCCTCATGTGTTGCTGGTGGTACTGAGAAACAGCACAGCTATTCTAGATAATAGTTTTGTAGTTCTTCAAAAAGCTAAATACAGAATTATCTTATGACCTAACATTCCCATTTCAAAGTATATCTTCAAGGGAAGTGAAAACATGTCTATAAAATCATGTACATTTATATTCATAGCAGAATTATTCACTCTAGCAAAAAGAAAGAATTGATGTCTATCCAATGAAAATCTTTAAGCAAAGTGTAGTAAGTATATCCATACAATGAGATGTTATTCACACATAAGTAGGAATAAGTAATGATAGAGGTTAAGACATATATAACCTTGAAAACATTATGCTAACTGAAAGAATCCAGACACAAAATATCATGTATTATATGATTTCATTTATATAAAATGTCTGGGAAAAACAAATCTGTATAGACAAAAAGTAGACCCATGGCTGTCCTGTGTTGGAGAACGGATGAGTGGGGAGTGAATACCACTGGGTGTGAGTTTTCTTTTCTGTGGTGATGAAAATTTGGGAATTAGTGGGTTATGGTTGTTACATGATGGTTGTGTATATATTTGAAAAAAATCCTGAGTTGTACAGTTTAAAACTGAATATTGTGGCATATAAATTTGATCTAAAAAATTTAAGGCAATAAATCAAGTAATTATTTGTAGTTTTATTTGTTTTTCCATTTGAAAATATAAATTATACCTTTTGTAATTTTAGATCATATTTTTACAAGACATGAACTTAAAGCTAATATATATTGTAGAGTAGAATTGTGTTCATGTGGTGATGAAAATGAATATTTCTCTTTGAAAATGATATTTAATTATGCTTACATCCAGCCATTAGATAGTTGAAAAGATGTTTCTTCATCACTTTCTTAGGTAATGTACTCTACTTGGCATACCAAGATGAATGAGTCATTGATTCTACCCTTAGGACATCTAATATTATATACTGGGAAAGTCTGACCCAATTAATAGATAGCTAAAGAATATGACCTGGCATGAAGGTGTTTGTAGAGTTATAGCTAGTAATGAAGGAATGTTTAAAGTTAAACATTATTCAAAAAAGGTCAAAAGCTTCACATTTGAAACAACTTGAAAACATATGCAAGTTTCCCATACAGATAAATTAGGAAATTGAGGAGAAAGCGTGAAATTAGGAAGGTCACTGTAAGTTTAGGGACCAACATGCGGTTGACAAAGTGTTTGAGGGATGATGCTTGAGAAATGATGGAGAAAGTAGGACTGAGTATATATATTCAAGTAGGAGGACTCCAGTAGGATGTGAGGGATTCAGGACAAACACATATAGAAGAATAACTGAATTTTCTCACATATCCTTCTGGTTTGAAACATAGTTTGGGAGTAAACTGATGCTTGGTTGTTGGGTTTTTTTGGTTTTTTTTTTGATTTTTTTTGGTTTGTTTTTTGTACTGGGGATTGAACTAAGGGGTACTTGACCACTGAGCCACATCCCCAGCCCTATTTTTTTGTGTTTTATGTAGAGACGGGATCTCACTGAGTTGCTTAGCGCCTCGCTATTGCTGAGGCTGGCTTTGAACTCATAATTCTCCTGTCTCAGCCTCACAAAGTGCTGGGATTACATGCATATGCCACAGTGCCCGACTCTGATGCTTGGTTTTGATGGTGTTTAATTTGAAGAGCTTATAGGACTTCAGATGCAGGTCTTCAGTAAATGCTTGTGAATCCTGGACTTCTGAATTGTTGGTAATTCAAATAGGAAGCTCTGTTTTGGCTCAGTGGTACATGCATCTAATCCCAGCAATGCAGGAGGCTGAGTCAGGAAGATCATAAGTTGCAGGACAGCATTAGCAACTTAGTGGGACCCTTATCCCACTAATGGATAATGGTTCAGTGTTGGAGTACTCCTGGGTTTAATTAATCCTATGTACTGAAAAAAAGAAAAGAAATTTTGGATCAAAGATAGAAGTGATAGTTAAAATCATGGAAGTAGATTGAGAGCCCTAAGGAGTGGCAAAAAGCAGTATGAGAAGTATTAGCTCAGGAATTCCAATGCATAGGGGACAAAGAATGAAAAATAATGGTGAAGAAAGATTGGAGTCATATGAGGATATTTACCTTTAAAAACAAGGAAATCTGCAAAATGAAAAAAATTTTAAGATAGAGAAATGTTACTCTTACTTTCAGCTCCTGGTTAGAATTTTTTAAATCCAGAACATACAGAAAGAATAAAGGGTGGATTGTAAGATAAATCTGGAACCTGTCTTTCGTTACCACGTAGGGTGTCCTTAGGGCCTGTCCAGCAATAGGGCAAAGGAAGGGTCAGTGCCAGGAGCAAATGTTGAAGACTGAAGCCTAGAAGCTCCTCTGTGGCCATACTGTAGCTGTAGCAATCATACAGCCCGTCCTAGGTACCCAGGTATCCAGCTGTGATGAGAAGAGACAGTGGGAGGTAACCAGATTAGCACCCAAACAATGATCAATTCATGGTCTTTTCAGACTTTCTGTGGTGGGAGGTTAGGTTTGTTGTTTCTTCATCCTGGTTTTAGATATTTAAACCAGGAGAATTTTCCTTCTAGACACCTTCTTTACCCTACCACACTAATCAACTATGGGTGTGGGTAACATTTTAAAAATGAAGCTCACTAAACTAAACTGTAACTCTTAAAGGTTTAGTCATCTGTGCAAAATATCCCTTCAGTAAAAGAGAAAAAAGCCTTATCTCTTGTTCACAAGTATGTCCCACATAGCCAGCAAAAATGATGGTATTTTACTATACTGTATATATGACTAGCAGAAATAGTTTATTAATGAAAAGGAAATATATGTCTTTATTGAATTATTTCTAGTTTCTATATTCTATTTCTAGTTCTACATTTTTTATTACTTTATTTGCTGTAGAGGCGGTATGCCATCTGAGTTGTTAGATACGGAGAAGGCAAGTGCCTCATTGGTTGATGATTGCTGTCGACTTCTCCTTAGGCCGGAAGAAAGAATTTCCCAAGTTTCCTCTGTTTCCAGAGAGAAAAGCATGCTGTTCAGAGACCAGGGAAGTTAAAGACTAATGTGAGGCCATTGCATTTGTTAAGTAAGAAATGGTTCCTTCCTGTGTTGATCTTTGCCAAAGTCATGTGGTCAGCTCAGAAATCTGATAGTGTTGAATGGAGGAATGACTAGGAAAAGGAAAATTAGCAGTTGTGTGTTTCTGGAATTATTTGGCAGACTTGGATGGTAAAAGGCAAGGGAAAGCTAAGTGTAAAGGAAAGGCTGGGCTTAATTTTCTTTGTTTTAAATGGAGCAGTTTAGGATGGAAAGAAGCTCAGGATAAGGAGTTCACTGGCGAATTAGTTTCCTAGAGTAGTTTAAAAGGAATGGGTTTTAGAATTTTACCACTTTTAAAAACTCATTTATATTTTCTCTTACTTTGTTGCACAGCTCATTATGTAAGTTAGCTTTCCGTCACTGACGGGGATACCTGAGATAATCAACTTAAAAGAAGGAATGATTCGTTTTGGCTCATGGGTTCAGAGGTTTTCATCCATGGTCTCTTGGTCCTGTTGCTTTGGTCCTGTGGAGGCATAGTTCGTCATGGTAGGAGCCTGTGGCACAGGAGGCCTGCTTATTTCATGGTACTTGAGAGGCAAAAGAGCGAGAGAGACAGGAGAAAGACAGCGTCCCAATATCCCTTTCAAGGACACACATCCAGTGACCTAACTTCCTCCAACTAGTCCCCACTCTTTAAAGGTTCTGCCACCTCCAGTAGTGCCATAGGAGGCACCAAGCCTTCAACACATGGACCCTTGAGAGGCATTTAAGATCCAAACTATAGCACCCAAATTAGACCAAACTTTATGAAGAGAAGGGAAGAAGATGATATCAGGTATGCCTTGCTTTATTTAACAGTTGGATTGCTAAAATTTTGTTTTGTAATTATGACCACCTTTTATTTATTTTTTATTGTTTAAAATTTTTTCTTAGTTGTAGGCAGACACAATAACTTTATTTTTGTAGGAGCACTCTCCACACCTTCAACCCCTCCCTTCCATCTTTCCCCATTCTATGCTAATGGACTGTGCGCTTGACAGAGAGCACCCCTTTGTTTGTAACCTTGGGCCTTGATTGGTCCAGGAGTGTATATAAGCTTTTGTACTCTCTGAAATAAAAAGTGGTTCTTCGTCTGGCTCCAGCAGAACTGTTTACCTACCCTAGAGTCTGGGTGGAGTGACTCCACGGACTGTCACCCCCAAAATCTCTGTCCTGAGAGACCCCACTTCGTCCCCCAAGGACCCCTCTTCATCTGTCAGGACCCCAACTAGACGAGCGGACCCAAGCAGCACAATTTAAAACAATAATTTTTATTTATTTTTATGTGGTGCTGAGGGTCGAACCCAGTGCCTCATCCGTGCTAGATGAGCGCTCTACTGCTGAGCCACAACCCTAGCCCATGACCACCTTTTATTAATCATAACCATGAAGGAAGTTATGTTTTAAAGAAACCCTTTTGAAAAGTAAATGCTACTACTAATTCTTATTTATTAATAAGTAGATATTTTCATTTATCTTGCTTGAGGAGAAGAATGAAATTTTTCCTTTTTCATTCTTCTTATGCAAAACAAATCAATTTATAAGCATTAAAGTACAAAACAGTTTAACTTCTTAATTCTTATTTTGAATAAAAGTATTGAAAACATGCGGAGTTTGTTCTCAGTCATGAACAATGGACTTGGGTACCAAACTTTGGAAATAATCAAATGCTATGGTGTTGCATATATGTACCTACTAATTAGGAAATTAAATGATATTTCCATAGCAACAGAAACAATCTTCTTGAATGCTTGTTTTATGCCTGCAATAATACACAGCAGTATATATACAAGCATTATCCTGAAGTCCAGGTAAGGCAAGGTATGTGAGTGTTGACATGTAAGCATGCACACAGGGGTGTTATTGGATCTATAAAGGTGACATGAGTAGCTAAAATTATATTAGTAGATATTTCAAATATTAACCCTCCAAATAAATATAATTGAGAAGGCCTGAATGGATTTTCTTGGTATTTGTCATATGTACTGGTTTTAGTTAGTGACTTCTTGAGAGTAAAAATTTTATCATAGGATGCCTGAAGATGCTGAGCTGAAGAATTTCTGTGCTACTTCTTTGGAAACTAACAGGACTAATGAGTAATATTACCCTTTTAGCCTACATGCTCTCAGGAAATAAAATTTAGTCATGGACTCAACCTTTAGAGAATAATTCTGTCCTAGGCATTAAAGTAGTGATTTCATGAGATGTTCACATAAGTTTTGTGGAGTTTTCTGACCCCAGTGAGTTTAGGAGGTTAGAAGGATTGTTCACTTTCTTACTTCATTCTGCCGTATGCCTCAAATTTATATCATGCTTGTATTATTTTGCAGTAGTACTGTGATGGAATTAAAAAGTAAAGATAGTTGTAGGTGGATTCATGAACATACGTCAGTACTTTTAAAATTTCCTTCCTGATGGTCTTCTGGTTAAGTAATTGATTTTTCTCTTACTGTCATTGATTACACTTGACATATGACCTTTCCAAACTCGTTTTGTTGTGGTTTTTTTTTTTTTTTTTTTGCTAATTTTTGATGACATATATTTAAACTATCCACAAACTTCCAGGTTGTTGCTTAATTTTGTACTGTTCTTCAGTCATAAAATTCAATCTGCTGTCTTTCAGTCTCCTTTGATCCATACCTGAGTGCCATTTCCTAATGTTACACCCCCTAATATTTTTTTTTAAATATTTATTTTTTAGCTGTAGGTGAACAGAATGTCTTTATTTTATTTTTATGTGGTGCTGAGGATCGAACCCAGTGCCTCATGCGTGCTAGGCAGGCACGCTACCACTGCGCCATAACCTCAGCCCACACCCCCTAATCTTGATGCACATTCATCAGATTAATTTTTCATAGTTCTGATCTTTTTTTTTTTTTTTTTTGCTGAAAATATTTCAATGTGCTTCTTTGGTTACTAAATTAAATCAATTGCCTTAGCCTACCACTCAAGACTTCAATGTTCCAAACTCAAGATCAAGAACTTTACAGAACTCAAGATTCTGTAAAGGATATTCTTATGCTCCCACTTTAAGTGCACCCTCTTTTGGACAAATAAAAAATGTTACTTTCAAAACATACCTCTTTGTCACCATAATGGGCATCATGAACTCATTTTCTGCCATTTTTGTAGAAGCCCTTCTATGTGCACCCTCCTTCTTTAATGGATCTGTAACCAGTTCCTTACAAAGATTCCACCTCACTGTCCTCCCAGCTTCTATATACTTTTCTTTGGACCCAATTCAGGTTAGGCTTGATCTTGCTGTTACTGCAATATTTGTTATTGAAATTACAAATATTTGTTATTGAAATTACAAATTGTTACAGAAATCGCTCCGTTCCCCTCTTCACAACCTGCACCCTTGACTGTGCATATCTTTAAAGGAGGGATTAGCTTGATTCATATAAGTATCCCTTACAAAGTGTGTCATGAAATTTATAATTTGGTCAGTAAATAGAGGTCAGGAATTCTGCAAACCTGTTCAGTTTAAATACATTAGACCCTTTAAGACATGAAGTTTGCAGACATTTTGGTATATTAGAAAATATCAATTTTATGATATCTAAAAGAGTAATAAGAAAATTATTCTTTGAAAGTGAGAAAATCACACTGAGTTCTCATGATTTATTATTTTCCACATTCTTACAGGATTTTCTAAGATCATAAGGTTACATTTTAATCATCCAGAATGCATACATTAAAGTGTACAAAATTTGGCAATGATGGAATAGATTATGAGAGAAAGAAATAGCTCCTAAACTAGTTAAGATACCAATAATGTCATACGTTTCTAATGAATGCAGAGGCCTAGAAGAACATATTGAATGTGTTTTCTGTGGTGTGCTGGTTCTAAGCAATGATTTATCAGAGCAAGTTCTATACCTAAGTAAATGTGGAAATGATTTTTTTCTTCTAAAATAGCATTTAAGAATTTCTACCATTTAACAGGTAAACACCCCCAAAAGCAAAAAACAAAACACAATGATTTGAGTACCATACATCCAGATATTCTATATTGATTTGGCCACAAAACCTTTACCAATCTGCTCTCTCTCATTTGACCTTGCTGAAATAACTGTCATGCTGCAGAATACGTCAGAGGAAATGCTGCTCTGAAGCTTTTATAAACTGTTTTTAACTAATTATATTTGTTGCACAAATAACATTATAACCAAGAAAATTTTTCTAAACAGTTATTGTATCTCTCTTCACAATTGTGTGTATGTTGTTTGCATTTCTCTTTCCTTTCAGGTTTGTCCATGTTCATTTTCAACATGATTATAACCATAGAATATGTATGGTTTTGTGTTATTTTCAAAATTCATGGTTTCAATTTTTACCTACATTTTATTATTATCATTTAATGACTACATATTACTTTGCATTTTAGAATATTCAGATTACTTCTGACTTTTATATGTAAGCAGCTTAGAAGTGAACACTTCTGGTACATGACTTTCTAAATAAAAATTATCACAAATATTGAAGAGTATAGACACTGAGTTTAAAGCTGTATTGATGTGGTCCTGTTGTTGCTGTAACTCTTGGGCCAATTTATGTGACTTCCTGTAGTATATGTACTGTATAGTATAGTATAACTATATAGATATGCTAACAACAGGTATTCTTTTCAATTAATTGGCATGAAATGCAAACAACATTTTTGTGTACTCTAAGCATTTTGAGCTGATATAAAATTAGTTTATTATAAAAATGGTTATGGATGATTTTTGTTATTCTTAACTCATGTATATATTTATACACATGTATCTCTTCTAGCATGGATGATGTTTTTTCATCCTGAGCTATTTTTTCATTTTTGATATTGTACTTGTTTTTTCTAATTTCTCAAGTTTGGCATTGCTTATGACTTGTGATGACTTCAGGTGTGTTTTAGATTTGTTTTCTGTTTGTGTCTTTACTGGTTTCCCTTTAAAATATATCGTTTTGAAGATAGTCTTTTTTTTTTATTTAAAATTTTCTTCTATCTCATTATAGCCAATTAATTGGGGAAGCTTGTTAAAAGTGTTTACAGAACAACCTAGAAAGAAAAATACATGATTATTTAATTTGATAATTGAGTAACAAAGCCCTTTATGAGTGTAAAAAAGGAAGAAAATTAAAAGTAAGCATCTGATGGATTAAATATGACATAATTTTTTTGTGTGTATGCACTGGGAATTGAACTCAGAGGTGCTCTTTACCACTAACTACATCCTCAACCCTATTTAATTTATTTGAGACATGGTCTCACTAAGTTGCTGAGGCTGTTATTGAACTTGCAATCTACCTGCTTCAGCCACCTGAGTCACTGGGATTACAGGAGTGCACCACTGTGCCTGGCATGACATAATGTTTTTAAGTAGTAAAAATAAATGCAGAATAAAAATGTAAGCTATTCATGCAAAAATGTTAAAATATATAACCATTTCATAGTTAGATCTTCCCTCAGAAATCAGTCAATAAAAAGTCAGTGAAAGGGGCTGGGGTTGTAGCTCAGTTAGAGTACTTGCCTAACACATGTGAGGCACGGGGTTTGATCCTCATCACCACATATAAATAAATAAATAAAATAGAGGTATTGTGTCCATCTACAATTAAAAAAATAATTTAAAAAAGTCAGTTAAGAGCCCCAAATTCACTCTTAGAAAAGTGAATGAGTATTTTTTTCAATTAACAAATTTTGCTTTTATGATCAGGAAAACAGAAATTCAGAGATTGTGATAAATAGAACATCAAATTAGTCATTTTATTACCATTGGCCTTTGTATGTCATTTATTCTTATATTTATTATTATTGTTTAGTTAAGTACACATATATATGATTATCTGATAACAATAACTTATTATCAGAAACAAATGTGGGCAGAATTTGAACTTCCAAGGATAGATCAATATGAAGGAGAAGGGAATATGAGGTGCTGAGGTGATATTTATAGGAAGAATTAAAGATAGCAAGAATGAAATGGTTAAAATTCTTATATTTTGGTTTCTTCTGGGCTCTTGTATGGCTGCACATTGTCAGCTACATTGAAGAACTGAGAAAATGCCAGGCCAATTATCATAATTACACCTACCTTGCTGCAAAATATCACTAATGTTGGTGGAATATTTCAAAGGACACATAAATGAACAGTTCTCAAGTGTCCTTCCAACTTGGGCACTTATCAGATTAACTACATGGTAACTTTCTGAAGGGATGCAATGTGTAGATGACTTTCAGAGGACCCACATCTAGTTCTCAGTGATAGGACACTTAGCAATCTGCTGAAAGTGGAAGAGAAGATGCCAAGAAGTCCGAGAGTTGCAAAGAAAACTACCTGGATTAACATCATCAGCCTCACTTTCTCAGTATCTGTGTTTTTGTTTTTGTTTTTTGGGTTTTTGGGGTTTTTTTTGTAGTTTAATTTGTCAAGAACTGAATAATGGAATTAGGTGAAACTGGTTTGTCACTGACCAGACTGATTGGACAAGTGTAGGCAGATTAATTACCTAGTAGGCTACCCTAGCTAATTTATACAGCTTTGTAATGAAGTAGTAACTAAGATGCAAAGAGAATCAGATATTCCTGATATTAGAAGTACCATTTTTTCACTGGAAAATTGTCACAACTTTTTTTTTATTAACAATATTGTTTAATCTGTATAAACATAGAAAAGTTTCTCTATGTGATCTAAATTAATACATATGCCTGAGTATCTCTAAGGAAAGTATGTGTGAGTGTGGGGGTGTGCACAGGCACACATTAGCTTTCAGCTTCTCCCCCACCCTCCTCACATGGATGGCATCGTGGATTTTTGTGGTAGTCATATCTGTGTCTCCTCTTCTTCCTCTTTGCCTTTTGTGCCTCAAGTGGAGTCTCATGCTGCTCATTTCACTTCCTTGCTGTTGGCTGCATTGGTAAGTCTCTCCAGTATTTGGCCCCAGGGAAAGCAGCTGTGTTGGTGAAATGAGAAAACAAGTGATTTTGATTTAACTTCCCCCACCTATCCGTCTGCCTCCTTATAGAATGACCATCATTTCTAGAAATGAGCAAAGCCTTGAACTAAATATATATACGCTTACTTTTGCTTTGTAGTCCCACCCCCCCAGTTTTCGCCTCTTCTGGGATTTTCCTTCTCTTTTTTCAGTATGCTCTGCCCATGTGCTGTTCCTGCCCTCTTCTCCCTTCTTTCTCTTTCTGATGCCCTTGCATTAGATTTAATCCTTGTAGCCTTCGCTCTTTTCAGTGTCAATGTGTGTGTTTCTGTTTCATTTTTTCCTATATTTCCCAATCACAGGGAGATGAGTCATGTATGTGACCTTAATAAAACTCAACTTTAGGAGAGAACTGGCTTACTGGAAGGAAAACTGAGGTGTTTTTACCTTAGGAACCATATCAGTATTGGTAATCTGTTTTTATTCTTGCTTGAATAGAAGGGTTCACCCAGAAGCAAAGGCTATTTGCTGTCCACACAATGTGAAAGTAGAATGTGGAAACCATCAAAGCCACATTCACTTTTAGACCGTAAATACTGACTGTGTTGGTTACATTTACATCCTAGAAGAACAGTATAATTTTATTCAACATATATTTATTGAATTATCCATGGACTCTGTGTTCCTCTCAAGAGGAAGTTACACAGCTGGGCGTGGTGGCACATGCCTGTAATCCCAGCACTTAGGGAGGCTGAGACAGGAGAATCTCGAGTTCAAAGCCAGACTCAGCAATGGCGAGGCACTAAGCAACTCAGTGAGACCCTGTCTCTACATAAAACACAAAATAGGGCTGGGGATGTGGCTCAGTGGTCGAGTGCCCCTGAGTTCAATCCCCAGTACCAAAAAAAAAAAAAAGAGGAAGTTACACATACAGCTTACTTGGATACCAGTAGTCTGTCATGATCCATGATTTTATACTCCAAATTTAAAATCAAAGATTTCTTTATATATGCAGGGTTTAGTTCAAAAGTTTTCAATTAGTGAATATATAAATTATTGTTTCTACTTTTGATAGGAAAAATGAGTGACCACGTTCATACCCAAAACAAAGATCTATTTAAAATCCATTTATTCAAGACTAGAGTTACAAAAGCATAGTTTAAACACCAGGATAGTTTGTGAAAACCAAACAAGGGAGAAAACAAGCTCAAGTTTTATTTATTTATTTATTTTGCCAAACTCTCTGAAAATTATAGACATATTAGCTTCTAGAGGAATGCTGCTGCAGCAGTAGTGACATAACTATTAAAGAAGATTAGTGTGGGAAAAATTTATCAGAACTTAATTTTAACCACAATACAGACTGTCCTCAATTTAATGATAATTTAACTTAACTGTTTGTTGACTTAAAGCTGGGGCAAACCAATATGTTTCAGTAGAAACTGCAGTTAGAATTTAGAATTTTGAGTTTTTTCCAGAGCTTGTGATAAGTGGCCCAGTACTCTTATTAATGCTGGAAAGTGGTAGCAAGCTGTAGCTCCCTGTCAGCAAAGTGAAAACAGGGTAAACAGCTGATATGCCGCACTGTGCTGAGTTGCTGCTATGATGTTCAGTAGGTGAGGGATAGTACATGCATTTTAGACTTATGGTATTTTCAATTTGCACTGGGTGTAACTTGATGTAATCCTGTTGTGAGTCAAAGAGCATGTGTATATCAAGAACAGATACTTTTGAGAACTTTACACTTGTTTTTATAATATAAAACATTTTTTCCCCTGATCCCTTATATTTTGGAGAACTTGAAAAGGCCACTGTTTATTATTACAGCTGTGGTGTTATCCTTAAAATTGTTCATGATAGTGATGAACTGGATTGTTCTAGTGATACAAAATACTGTGGGAGCACAGGGATCGAGAGACATCCTTAATGGAGTGAATGGGAGCCATAGAGACATCTGATCTTTATATCAAGCTGATTTTGAAAACAGAAGCAGTAGGTAGGGCTGGAAATGGTGGCATTATAGAGAATAAATAAAACCAGGAAAGTTCAGAGAGTGTTATGGAGAATTGAGGAAGCTTGTTTGGTTGATACCTAGGTCTCATGGAGTCAGAGGTTAGTGGGGAGAAGGATGGGAACAGAGTGTACAGTTTATTGAATACTAGTTTAAGGGATTTGGGCTTCATTTCTTTTCAAGGGGAAGCTGTCTAATTAAGATGCTATAATTTCTGAAGCATGACATGATGACTGTGCAAAGTGAAGACCATAACTGGGAGAGGTGGTGGCAGAGAAATCAATTAGGAGGCTCCTGCAGCAAGTCAGGTGAGGCCTTCTGAGGGTCTGAGTGAGGCAGCATGCTAGAGAATAGAATAACCTGGAGAAGTGCTATGCTGAAACCAAAATCAAGATCAATAATGATAAATCCAGATTTCTCTTAGGAATGAAAACATCCAAATAATTGCACAGATAATGGTTAAGAAAAGACTAGCTAGGCAGGCACAAGTACAGCAGACAGAGACCTGGGAGTCCAAGAGGACCATATGGTGGATGTGAGTCAGCAGTGTTGTGCTGTTATTAAAAAACAGAACCAACATTATGGGAAAATATATTAATAGGAGTGAAGCATGCAAACAGCAGGAAGTAGCCTTTCTGCTCTGTTCACAGTTATTCAAACTTTTACTTTTCTTGCCCGCTGTTGGACTTCACATTTCAAGAGCACATGAAGAAAGTGTAAAGAGGCCTAGTGAACACTGGAGGTGATAGAAAGTGTTTTATCTATGATCCTGAGTCCTCGGGATAAATTCATGAAGGCTAAATTCAATAAAATATTTTGACCCTATGAGGCCCATGGAAGTAGTTAATGTGATTCTAACAGCTCGAAGAATTAAGCTTTCACAGAATCCTTCTTCAGGATACTGTATTATTTATAAAATTCTTTCCATTTTGTCCTTATATTGTAATATGTAAAGTAGGGCTTTAATAGGAAAAGTAGAAACAGGGAAGTTTGGAAATGCCGCCTTGGTTCTCCCTTGGTTGTCTGATCCTGTGACCTCATCATACTGTTATGAACCAAGCCTGTGTTTAAAAGTCTTTGAGATACTGATCAGAGATATCTGTCCTTCCACTTCCATATCAATAAATGAGGCTGACCACAACTGCATAGCAATTGGAGGTGTCTAGAAATGTCCACCACCTCCACTTCTTCACCTGGTTAACGACAATATGTCTAGAGCTCCTGTTCAGACTCACATGTCCAGGAAACCTCCTCTGACTACACAGCCAGGTCAGGATTCTTGTCACATGTGTTCAGAGAGCTTGTTTTTTTCCTCAGCACACTTATCATAATTAGTAATTATATCCTCATTTGAATATAATTCCATAATGCCTGTCTATCTCATCAGACTGTAGCTTCTATGAGAATAGGAATTCTTTCTCTTTTTGCCTGCTGATATTTTTCCAGAACTTAACTTAAATTTGTTGTATTAAATAATAATTATACCTATTGTAAGCAAAAATGACCAAAATGGTTTCAGCACCATAATGAAAGTACAAATAATCAGGACGGGAGCAGACTTCATGGATCAGCTATGCCTTTTATTCAGTAGCAAAGTCAGGCATCAGAGGGGCTTACTTTCTAGGTAGAAAATGGCACTGATTTCAGAGGAGGTGTAGATTTATATAGGTTACATACCAGGAGATGACTTAACCATTGAAGACTTTAACAGAACATATCAGTTTGGGCATTCAGGAAACAGATTGTGAGAATTTGAAATTTGTTTTTACTGGGCAGTGTTTTTACAGGGCAAGAATGGAGGGTGCATTGTACTGTCACTGACAAAGGATATATTGGGAAAGGATCAATGCTTGCCCTTTTCCAGGGATTGTCTTGTCACTGGGAAAAGATGTATTGGGAAAGGATCAATGTTATCAGTGTTTTGCCTGCTTCCTCCCTCCCTCTTTCAAGGCCACTGTTTTGGAGGTTGTCATTTCTAGATCCTTCACCTTTATCACAAAAGGGAATTAGGAAGAGAAAGAGGCAAAGTGGGAAAGTAAGTCAGTTGTTTTTTATTTGAACCATTCAAAGGGAAGCGACAAGGACAATAAAAATAATCTCCCAGAAGTAGAGTAGAAAACTGGTGACCAGAATCTAGGAAGGTGGAGGGAAGGAAGGGATGAAGAAAGGATGGTCAGTGTATACCCAGGTAGAGTTGGATAAGACTACTTCTGATGTTCCTGAACACACCAGGGTAAGTACGACCAACAATAATTCATTGTTTATTTCAAACTAACTAGTAGAGAAGATTTTTAATGCTTCCAGTGCAAAGAAATGATAAAGTTTTACAGTGATAGATATGCCATTTAGTCTGATTTGATCATTACACATTGTGTACATATAGTGAAATCTCACACTAAATATATCTCACAAACCTCTACAATTATGTGTCAAATAAATATTTAAAAATATATATTAATAGCTGGGTGTGGTGGTAGATGCCTCTAATTCCAGTGACTCTAGAGGCAGAGGGGGAGAATTTCAAGTTTGAGGCCAGCCTTGGCAACTTAGCAAGATCCTTTTTCAAAATAAAATAATAGAAAAGGGCTGTGACAGTGGTTGAGTGCTTCTGAGTTCCATCCCCAGAGCCCTTTTCCCTAACTGCCCCCCACACCATAATCAACTACACTAAACAAAACTGGAAAGCAGCACAACTTAGTGGTTAGGGATATGTGAACTCTGTTTAGCTCCAAATAGTGGCTCTGCCAATTTTTAGCTTGCGTAAGTTATGGCCCTCTCTGTGCCTAAGCTTTTTTAGCTGCAAAGTAGAGGAGATAATACTTACTTCATAGGGTTAATATGAAATTCTTAATATGTGAAAAGGCTTAATATGTGAAAAGTACCTAAACAGAGCCTGACACAGTGAGTGCAATACACAGAAAAGTGGCAAAAAGTGTTGACACTTGACCTGACCCCATCTCCATTTGGATTATCTTCCCTCTATTGCACCTCCCAAAACTAGAATAAACATGTTATAGTCAGCTTTTTCATTGCTGTAACCAAAAGACCTGACAGGAGCAATTTTAGAGTAGGAAAGTTTATTTGTCACAGTTTCAGAGGTCTTTAGTCCACAAATGACTAATTCCATTCCTTGGGACCTGAGGCAAGGCAGAGCATAATGGTGGAAGACTGTGGTGGGCAACAGTGGCTCAGGGCATGGCCACCATGAAGCAGAGAAAGAGAAAGCTCCCATCACCACTGACAAAATGTAAACCCCAAGGGTACATCCCCATGGACCCAACTCCTCCAGCCACACCTTCTCAACCTACAGTTATCACCTAGTAAATACCTGTCAGAGGATTAATGCACTAATTAGGTTAAATCTCTCATAACCCAGTCATTTCATCTCTAAGCTTTCTTGCATTGTCTCACACGTGAACTTTCGTGGGACATCTCATGTCTAGACCATAACTCTTTGTATTCTTATAATTGTTTTTATTCCCCTAATGTGTGGCAGGACTGCCACCTGGTTTACACAATGTAACTTTAAATTATTTGAGCTGATTCACAGGATAAACAAAATTTTAAATATAGCCATGTATTCCTAACCAGAACACTAATAAATGAATGACTTTGTCTTAATGAAGCAGAAGTAAATGTATGTGGTGAATATATAAAAATGAACCTAATGTGAGAAATTTTCCTAAGTATTAACAAAGTCATTTATAAATTAAAAAAAGATCTTTAAACCTGTGCATTTGCTTTGTTTTTAATTCTTTAAATATTTATTTACTTGTTTTTCAAATGCCTTTGGTATTGATGGTTTTTCTACCTTATCATGAATTTGATCAAAGAAACTGCCTTACCTTGACAGATATGGTTAATGTGGGAACATTAATCAGACTGTAAGACTGGTATGATTGAATGTGTAATTTTAATGATATATTCATCAAAGGGATTTGATTTGTTTGCTTGTGATTTGCCATTTTGTATCTGGTATAAAGTTTCCATGAAACATGGTCTAAAGGAATATTTTTGTTAGATTTTAAGTCTACATTTTAACTATATTCATCTATATGTATTTTACCAATATTTTCAAAATCAAAAGCATATATAAAAACACATATATATAAACATATATATATATATATCTTTGTGTCTTCTTTTACTCTTTAGTTTTCTCCATTAAAACTGGTGTGAACCTTGGTAAGTGTATGTATATGTGTATGTGTCTGTGCATTTAGGTATGTATTATATATGTATATAGGTATACACATATATGCACATATGCTTTTATTATATACAGACACTTTTATACATTTGTTAGATATATGCCAGAGAATATGCTTAATTATAGAATGGAGATATTTGTCAAATAGCCTAAATTCTTAAGGCTTCAAAGTTGATTAATAGATAAAATAGGACCTAGTGCCTAAGCTTACTAGAATGGTACCTTTGAAAACATTTAAAATTTACATTTCCCCAGTCTTCAGAATTTTTATGGAATATTCAAAATAGTGCTTGTGGTGATAATTTTTCATAAAGCTAGGAAACTAGTAACACTATTCAGCTGGAAACTTTTTCGCCTTCTGATTTCTCTCTCTCTCTCTAAGATTTTTAAAAACTATGCTTTATGCCTCTATAGCTGAAAAGCACCAAGCCTTTTATACTGAACACTCTGTATTGTGTGAGTATTCTGGGTGCTGTTAGACTTGCCAAGAACCTGAAGGTTTTGTCTGCTGTAATTTCCAGTGCCAGCATTAGCCCCCATTTTTCATCACCTCTGTGTGGGCTGTGGTCATTACTTCTTCAGTGTTGAAAGAAGGACATTTTGCATTACCAATGGACTGCTGCATTATCTGATGTCAAAAGCAAAAAATTCTTCCTAAAATAACTATTCTATTTAGTATTCTAAATCATGAAATGCATGAATTTCGCACACTTATACAGCAAAAATTTAACTTTTTCGTTTCCATCTAATTTACTTTTTGTTCTGAATTAAAACTATTGAAATTAGATTGTAAACATTTAAATAGAACGTGTGTGTGTGTGTGTGTGTGTGTGTGTGTTGTTTTGAGCTTTGGAACAGAACTTTTAGATTTGAAACTTAGTTCTATCATTCACTAGTACTGTTTAGGTTTAATGAACATTTCTTAGCACTAATTTACTAATCATAAAATAAAAATATCAACCTGCAGCATTGGTCATAGGATTAGAGTTAATACATATAAAATTTATAGTATACTACCTCAAATATTATTAGGAAATCATTATTTTACAGATGTTAACAATGGAATGGAACTGCTTTAACTTTGGACATTTCATCTGTTTATCTCTCTCTCTCTCTCTCTCCCTCTCTCTCTCACACACACACATACACACACACACACACATACACACACACACACACTTTCCAGTAAAATAATTTCACTCTTCTCTAAACTGGTAAAAAAACTGTTGTTAAATATGAATTTTTCTTTAGTGTTTTCATAAGTTTTTATTCACCATAGTACATTTCTATCATTACTGTATCACTAAGAATTTTTATCAAATTATTAGAATATGGAGAGGTTTACTAAGTTTGATGAATGTTATAATAGTCTGTATGCATTTTCTTTCACTTTTAAAACAGAACTCTTACTTTTAAAAGAGTTTAGTTTCTTTTCAGTCATTTAAATGCTACGTGTTATAAATGCTATACCATTATAAATGTTATACCATTATAAATGCTACATGTTCTTGTGTTGGCAATGTTTGCATAAACTTCAGCTTATAGTGCTAAATGACTTGTCTGAAATAAAGCTGGCTACTTTATGATATTTTTTAAAAATAATATGGGATCTGTGATATTCTCTTACTTCTTAGTCATATGTAACTATTTTTTCCCATCAAAATTATTTGTGCCAGGCGTGGTGGTGCACGCCTATAATCTCAGCACTTTGGGAGGCTGAGGCAGGAGAATTGTGAGTTCAAAGCCAGCCTCAGCAACAGCAAGGCGCTAAGCAACTTAGTGAGACTCTGTCTCTACTTAAAACACAAAATAGGGCTGGGGATGTGGCTGTGTGGTCGAGTACCCCTGAATTCAATCCCCAGTACAAAAATAAACAAACAAAAAAACTTATTTGTGAAGCTTTGGTAAAATATCTGTAAACTTGCCTGAAATAGAATAATACTCCCCAAAGACAAAGAAGTCATTATGCTTAGAATATCCCATAAAAGAGCCTTAAAATTTTTTTCCTTTGAAATATGAAATAAAATTGTTGTTCAAAAATGAAACAATTTTGTACTTTTATTTTTTAAATGTTTTTATTGGTATTATAGTTATACATAATATTGGAGTTCATTTTGACATAGTCATACATTGCTCCATTTCAGTCCCTAGTTCTTCCTCTCTCCTTCCTCTTTCCCCCTGATCTTTTTCCTCTGTTCTTCAGTCTTCTTTCTATTTATTATAGAGTTTTTAAATTGGTTTTTTAGGGTAGACAGCTATAGTTTTCTAGTTACAAAAGTAGCAATTGAAAATCAATATTTTTGACTCATTTTTTATTTCTGATACTTATTTTGACCATTTTCAATCTAACAGTTGTTTTCAATACCTTAACTGCTTCTGCTACACCCACTTGGACCTTTTTAAGTGCTTGATTTTATACTTGGCTAGCAAATGAACTGATTATTTAGTTGATGACCATATGTGAAAATGTGATTTAATAATGAAAATGATTTCATAAATGATATGTATTTTTGTAGAACTATCTGGACATAACGTGCTGTATACACATCTTTTTTACTGAGTCCATTATCTACCTTTACCATGAAAACAAAATTTTTTAACATCAATTTGGAAATATTAAAAAATTTAAAAAGACTGAATTAAATTCCTTGTTATAAAAACATTAAAGTAGAAAATGACAATGATTATTCTTCAATCAGGGCAGATTCAAACAAAACTAGTCAAGAAGATCCGGACTTGTGTAACTTTTTTTTTAATGAATAGAATGCTAGTTGTAATAAATCAGTTGAGTTGTAGAGACAAATTATAAAATGACTTTCTTGGCTTGGGGACAGTTGAACATAGCTTTCTTTCTTTTTCTCCTTTTTATGTTGAAAGCAAAGCAGCCTAAATAAATTCTTTTGGATAATGGGTATGAGTTAATGTTTACTCAATAATTCCATCAGTGGAAGATTTCTGGAGTCTAAGAAGATAACTATACTATACCAATTCATGAGCAGGACACATCTATAGACAGACCTTCTGCACCACAGAAAAGATAGACAGGATTATGTGACTTTGAACATTAGCACTTCTCAAAATTTCAGGGACATGGTTATTGTAGGTTTCTGTGACTTGGCAGATGTATACATAGTGTCAGAACTATTTAGTGGTGATACAAAGTATATTGGTGAATAAAACTTATAAAGATGCTAAACTATAATGAATGGAGGTGAGTCACTTCTTCAGTTCTGTGTGTGTGTGTGTGTGTGTGATGAGTCACTTGTGAAAAATGCTTAGCAGGTATTCGGAATCCAAGCATCTTAATAAAGAAATACTTCCTTGGCCCCCCTTGCTTGAGCACTTGGTAGACCCTCAATCTCAGGAAGACTGACTTTGGAAGAAGAAGCAAGCACATGGTAGCCATCCAGCTCCATCCTAAGGACCCTTAACTTTCTCTGCAGGGTTGGGTGGTTCCATTTTACTCCCATTTGGAACAAAATGTTCTGTTGTATTATAACCTTGGACAGAAATATGCCAAGACTATCCAGAAGAGGAAAAGTGAATGAAGCTTTATTGAGGGCCTGCCCTGCAGTGTTTGCTTTAGTTCCAGTATGCCACTTAATCCTCTCAGCAATGCTAGGAGGCTAGTGCCATCATCCTGCAACTTGATAGATCTTATGATGCCTTAAATACAAAACCACAGCTAAATTTCCATTGCACTTTCATGATGAAAGTATGTTATAGCAATATGAATACAATATATTGTACAGACTCAGAATTTTCCTGGCTCCACATATTTATGTGATATTTAAATTGAGGTTCATGGGATATTGCCATTACAGAGACTTCATTTTACCTCCCATATCCATTCTTAACTACTTTAGTAATAGAATTCCTGAATTGAGCATAAAGTAATATATATCCCAGCTTCCATTGGAGCTAAATGTGGTTATTGACAAAGATATGTGTTATAAAATGTGAATGATGTGTGCAAATTCCAGGCCTTAAAGGGAAGAGGCATGGTCTGCTGCTTCTTCCCTAATACAGACATGGTACAGTGATGGTAGAGGGCTAAAGAGCACAATATGAAAACTGCATATTGAGGATGCCAGAGCAATAGGAGAAGACTGTGGCTTTATGAAACTTTATCAAATATGAACTCATATATTCTAATTCTTACATGAAACAGAAGAATCTTGTTGAATTCTTCACTTTATTAGTTTTTGTCATAGCAGCTACCTGGCATCCTAATCACTTTAAACTCTTTAAATAGCAACAAAAAAATGATAAAATGATAAAAGACAACACTTTTGTAGTAGTGTCCTTTCCTCTGCCAGGACTCTTCTTGTTTCTGCAGAGCCTGCTTAATGAGTTAAAGAGGAAATGATGGGGATCACTACTTCTGGATTCTGTATCTGCTATTTCCTTTGTCTTATGATGTTATTTTTGATGTACTGGATTTAAAGAACAAGAGAGTAGTGTCTAAGACTTATACTTGAACTTAAAGGCAAGGAGCCAAGTGGAGAATTCTGCTGTCTCCAGATGTATTTGTTTCAGTTACACAAATGGCCAGAAAAATAATCACAGGTTGCATCTATGGGCCCAATGGACCCACTGTAAATCACACGTGTTGGAATCCCATTTGTTACCTGACTTCTATATATTCTTACTCTAACCAAAAGTAGTAGGTCAGGGAGGGGGCACAATGACATTTCAGGTCCCTGGATATCAATGTTAATGTCAACTTTGTTGCTTGTAATTCTTAAAATTTCTGGTTTTCCACTATCTAAACTGTGTGATTACCTTCAGAAATAGCTGGTCTTCACTTCATCTCATTGAGAGTTTGGGAGTTGAAACAGTTTCTCAGAATTATTCTTTTTGGGTAAATCTATCAGATCTTTGTACCACCCCCACTCCTCCACCAGTTGGTCCCATTGGATGCATCCATCCCCTGGGGAAAGGGTGTGACCTTGGCAAGGCAGTGCCCTCAGTCCAAGGGAACTTCCAGAGAGAGAGGCAACTGTGAGCTACCAGTTCACATCACAGGGGTAGGGGTGAGATGAGCATCATTGTGAGCAAGCTTAGGGGTTCTAGCATCATTAGAATCCCGACTATGTTCCACTATCACTGCATAGGTCCTTAAATCCTTATAATATGAAAAAATTGGAACATAAACAGGAAAACTAATTTAACCACGGTCACCAAGCTGGTAAGTGGGAGAGTGGCAATTGGAACTTCTTTCTGCTGCCAAGGACTGCTGTGCAGTTCTCACTCTACCTAAAGACCTTTATATATGAACCACAGGTCCACTGGCTAGAATGTAGAGGAACAGAGAACATAGAATCTCTGCTAACTGGATAATGACTCATGCCAATAAATTATTTAATAACATTTAAATTAAGGAAAATTAATACTTTAGAAAGTGATAAAAAGTTTGCAACTTGCTCTAATAGGTGAGTCCATCTTGGTATTTTAAATTATTTGTCAATGTATATCTATAAACTTTTTTTGTTGTTGAGTTTTTATTCTAGATCTGCTGTCTCATTTTTCACAGAAAGCACTGACTACATTCAGCACGGGTGGATGGAAAATTGCTTATCACTTATGTGTTGGTCCCTCCTGGTAACCATTAATGCCCGGTGGCACATAAAACCTGTTTCTCTTTTTCTTTTTTTTTGGCTGACTCACCTTTATTTCTTTGAATGATTCAGAATATATGTTGGAAACAATATTAGTACCCTCCAATATATTAAGAAGATCATGACTTCACAGTATTATTTAAAGAAAATCATTCAAGGTTAGTTTGCATTAATTGATGGAAATGTCTCCATTATGGCTGTTTAGGGAAAAATGTGTGGGTGGAGGTACCGAACACTATGAGAGAACATATGCCACATTATCTTGCAATATAATTTCACAAACAGTGCTGCAGAGAACACTCACATCAACCCTGGGATAATTCTAGGGGTTATCTTCCATGGAACTGACACATCTAAGTTTTCAGGAAGATTTTTCATACCTGTTACCAGCCCATAGGATATTTCAAATAGTCCAGTGATTCTGTATCCAACTTATGTTGGATTTTGTCAAGATTTCTATCAGAATAACTCTATAAAAGGTAAATTATAGATCATTAGGATTCCCAAGCCACATCATACAGTGCATCAAATTGTGTTAGACACTATATTGAAATTAATCCTTTTCTCAAACAGTTCCACAAAAATGGAGATTATAGTCCTTATTTCCTAGAAGAGGAAAATGGTGCTGCTACCCTGGCTTAAGTGTTCTCATTCTTTTTGTTTTCTTTCCTCATGAATTTACTGTGTCTTATCCAGGAGAGGTTGATACAGATAATTCGAAGAGAGCAAAATAGGTCTGAAACCTATTAGTATTTGGTATGGAGTGTTTTAAAGGCCAATTAAAAGTCATTTAATTGGATTTTTTTTTTTTTCATTTTAGAGGTAAAGAACCGGAGCCCCATGGAGACTGAGACCCAGGGTCTCCCAGCTAGTTAGCAGTTTGTAGGGTTAGGACAGCACTCAAGCCCTTTGGCATTTCTCACTTTAGGACACATTTCTTAGTCATATTGTTGGATGAAAATTGGGATGTAAGCAACATTGATCTTGAAGCTATGTGGATGGTAAAAATACTATTCATATGTCTTTTATATTTTGGCAAATTTAGCTTTGCTTTTTCCAGAGCAAAATGCAAAACTGTGGTATAAGGACTTAATACTGGAATATATAATCACACATAAAATGCCCTATAGCCTGGACTGTGGGCCTTTCCTTGGAATGTGCTGCTCTGAACAGGGAGGTATTGAGTACTGGGAGGGAAGCAGGAAAGAACTAAGCAGAAAAGAGCTTTACTTCAAAAGTCCCTGTTCATGTTATTTCATTTCAATAATTAATATGGGTTTACTACCAATGTAGAATCAACCATCTTCTTTAAGAAGATGGGAATCAACCATTTTCTTTAAGAAATTCCTTGTTGAGCTTTAGCATTTCATCTCCCCCATTTTATTTGAGTTGTGCCTGAATACCTGATTTTACTCTCAAATGCTATTAAAAATATTTCATGCAAGAAACAGACTTATACTGCATTTGGTGTCATGGCCAGAATTCTGAGAGCGTTGAATTCCTTACTCTTCGTTATGTGCTGTTGCCACTTGGCAACAGTCTTTCACAGTAATTTGTATCAAGGTCAGCAAATATAATAATTACTCAGAAGATAGCAGGGACGCTCAGACTTTCATACAACTTACTGTTTCCCACTGGCCTTGACTGAGCCCACTAAGAAAACACAAGTGAAAAAGATAAATCTATTTGTTGGCAATTTTGAGAATTTGCTTTCTCATTGAAATTTAAGAAATTCACTGACTGTGGCACTTTTCTGGTTCTGTAAATGGGTAGATTACAAGTTTTAGAAAGGTTCCTTTTATGAATTAAACTATTTTCAAAACATATTAACCTCAGCTTTCAAATAGAATGGGACTGTGTTTCTTTCTTGCAATTTAAGTCACCATTCCTTTGTTTTTATGATTAGGTAGTGCATTCTCCTTTATTAAAACAAAACAACAAAACAAAACAAAAACCTAGATGCTGCTGATTCAGCATTAATAGAGATGGCTATTCTACTAATAATGATGGATTTATGTTGAGCCATGCCTATTGTCTCATTTAATCTCTCCTGTCGCCAGTGACAAATTTTCATGCATTTGCTTGATACTTGGGCAGTGTTAGGACTGAACCCTTGGCTGAAGATCAGAGAATTTTCTCTGTGAAAATATATCTGGTTCATAGAATATTTATAGTTGTGACCTTGACCTCCCTTGCAGAAAATACTATTGTGCTTACTGACCTAAACTAGTGGTTTTGTTCTTGTTTTATCATGCATTTGAAAAAGAGGAAGGCCTTGTCTCTTTGGTCTTGGCCTAGTGCATCATCAGATACATGATGATGATGGTGGTGGTTGATGGTGGTGGCAGCTTCTAGTTGTTTTAAAATTGAAAACAGTCCTAGCAATTTCTGAGCACACACTGAGCACTGAAATGACATGGTGCATGTTCAGAGGGTTCCAGTGTTCAAGATCACTTTTTCTGAAGTGCCAAACATTTGCCAATGTAACGGAAGCCAAGGGTTTAACACCTTTTCTGATGTGTGAAATGGTGCAGTGAAATGGAATCTGGAGCCAGGAAAACCCAGCTTTATTTACCCTCTCCTGATTGATTTACATAAGTAATCTCTCTTTGAGCCTCAGTTCTTAAATCTGGAAACTGGGGATGATAATATATACTCATAGATCAGATTAGGGGTAGATGATTGAGTAATATTTGTGGATGTTCATTTTAATTGGAGATAGGCAGCAAAAGATTTCTTTGACTTGCCTAGTTTTAACACATATTAAAAGATCAGAGCCGGGCGCGGTGGCGCAAGCCTGTAATCCCAGCATTTAGGGAGGCTGAGACAGGAGAATCGCGAGTTCAAAGCCAGCCTCAGCAACAGCGAGGTGCTAAGCAACTCAGTGAGACCCTGTCTCTACATAAAACACAAAATAGGGCTGGGGATGTGGCTCAGTGGTTGAGTGCCCCTGAGTTCAGTCTCCGGTACCAAAAAAAAAAAAAAAAGATCAGGACTTTGAGCTTCATTGAATTTACATTTCTTTCTATCTCCTGGGTAAAGACATCCTACATGCATGCAGTTTTTCTGATTCTTAAGGAAATGCTATGGCCTTTCTGGCAGACTAGGGCCTCACAGCACTCACAGCCAAGGGACTCTCTCTCATCTCTAACCTACATCTCTGTTTCTGGAATTCAAGCTCATTCCTTCTGTACTGACCTTTGTGAAAATGGAGAATAGGTCACTTTAATCTTTATTATTCTCACAGTAAATTTATACATAAATTTAAATAATTGCTGAGTTATCCTTGAGTTTTCCTTCCTTCATAACCTAAAACCTGTATGGAGACTTTAGGGCCTCAGATTTCCCTCTTAATTTTGATGTATGCATTTATGTTCTTGCTGTGTATTGTTCTTGGTGATTATCAATGAGAAGCACTTTGTTTTGGCAAGCGGGAATGGCATGGAATGGGTGAGCTCTGAATGTTGAGATTTAAACTAGTACCCATGAGAGACATCTTAAAACTAGTAATAATGCATGTTTCAAAATTAAATATAATTAAAAAAATTTTTTTAGATTTCCTTTAAATTTTTAAAAAAATTTCTGTTTAGTTTTAAACTGATTTCCTTGTTTCATTTACATTTTCTTACCAAAAATGAGAACCACTTCCTCTGTGTATATGGAAGATTTTATGGTATATATCAAGCCCTTGGAAAATTTTATTTATTTATTTATTTATTTGGTACTGGGGATAGAATCCAAGGGTGATTAACAAGTGAGCTATATCCTCCAGTTCTTTTTAATTGTTTTGGAGCTAGAGATTGAACCCAGGGGCATTTAATTACAGAGCCACATCCTCAGCCCTTGTTATATTTTAGTTTGAGACAGGTTCTTAGGGCCTTACTAAGTTGCTGAGGCTGGCTTTGAATTTAGATTCCTCCTGCCTCAAACACTGGGATTACAGGCATGTGCCACCATGCTGGGCTTTATTTTTTTATTTTGTGAGAGGGTAAATTTCTTAGGGCTTTGCAAATTGCTAAGGCTGGCTTTGAATTTACAATCCTCCTGTCTCAGCCTCCAGAGCTGCTGGGATTATAGGCGTGTACCACTGTTCCTGGCTGGAAAATGTTATTCTTTAGCTCTGGCTGTTCTTCTGCTTTCAAAATGATGGTTCTTTTTATGGAGGCATGGTCCATATAGAATCATGACTTTTCACCTTCAGTTCATATGTTCAGATGAATTGGCTGCCCTGTGGCTGTATCTCCATTGGGTTGGCTTCCTAAAATGGTACTGACTCCTATTTTTTTGTCTGTGTTGTACTGTGGCACTGAATCTAATTAAGTGAAAACTTTCAGTTCAGTAGAATTACATGTTTGGCTATGCATACAATTTTTCTGATGAGGATTGGACTTGATTTTGTTTTGCTTTTGAATGTGATGCTCACCTTATAGCATTCCACAAGATTCTCCAGAGTGTTTACACCCATGCAGATTCACACATAACTAAAAAGTCACACAGGGGCATTTCCATATTTCAGATTAGAATGTGGTTACTATTATATTCTAGTGTTGTGTAGATTTTTTTTCTCAAATTCAGATAATCTTGGTATCTGAAAGTAGTTCCTGGGCTGGGGATATAGCTTATTTGGTAGAGTGCTAGCCTTGCATGCATAAGGCTCTGGGTTCAATCCCCAGCATAAATAAATAAATAAATAAATAGATAGATAGATAGATAGATAGATAGATAGATAGATAGATAGATAGATAGATAAATAAATAAATAAAATTCTTTAGGCTGGTAAAGACTTAGTTCATAACTAAACATGTACACAGTTGTTATTAACTCATTACTGAACATGGTGCTATCATTGTTGACTGATTCAACCTTAGTGATGTGAAAATTATTTTATCATTATTACCTCTAACAGGTATCATTTTATATTGATAATTTCATTTTAGTGAGCATCTGGTTTGATAAACCTCCTAATAGGTACCAGAATTCAAGTATTATGAAAGTATAAGTTATCTATTAATCTGTGTTCATTGATTAAATGTACACAGTAGGCACTGAGAAGATAATTATGAATCCTGCCCTGAAGGGGTTTTCAGTATAACTGGAAAGATTACAAGTGTATAGTATTTATTATGTCAGGCAGAAGATGTTCAGTTCCTTATGGAGCTATAGAAACTCACAGTCACAGGAAAAACTGATTGCCTGTTTGGAGAATCAGGAAGAGATTAACTGGGACATGAAAGATGACAAGGATTACAGCACAAGGAAATGAGATAGTATAGGGAAGCATGCTTTAGCCAGAGAGTAAACTGAATCAAAGCTTAATATGAAGAAAGAACCAGAGATCTTATAGAAAGTGTTTATTTTGGTTTTAACTTGAGTAAAGGTATTGAAGAAGGATGAAGCCTGGCAATGGAAGCTTTGAATGCCAAACTAAGGGGGGGATTAATTCCAATTGTAGATGCTTTGTTTAACATACTAAGTGTTTTGTATAAATGCCTGTATATTTTCTCTCTGTATCTCCATCCCCATCATTCTCCTTTTCTCTTGCCATTGTGAAACTGTTAGCTACTCATAGCTTTATCCTGGGATTTCATGTATTCAGCCTCTATTACTATAGGTACTTAAAAAGAATTTGATGAATGAAAGTTGAATAAAATTGAACTCTACTTTGTAGATAGTAGAGAGGGAGAACATGTTTTAGAGTAGCATTTCAGGAAACTGAAATTTGCAAAGAATATTGCTGGCATTACTATGTAAGAAAAAAACTTTGAAAAGAGCTGGCATGGGAATTATAGTCTCATAGATTGTTTTCTTAGTACATGCCATTAGTTTTAAAATCTTATTGTTTATACAGGTCACCTTGAAACTTTTCAGTAGGGCCGATTTCTGGGCTTTATTCTTTGGAGATTGTGATTAGGTAGGTGTTGATTTTTACTAAGAATCTAGATTTTGATTGTGATATTTTGCCCATTCTGGGAACCACTGATAGAAGAGATACAACAAGGGCCTGGCTTCATTTCACCATGGGGATGGAGGACAGGTCTTATACCAAGGAAATGTTGTGAGACCTATCTGAGTATATTTGGAAGCCAGTTCTTTTCTCATAGTTGGAAAGAATCAAAGCTGACACCTGCTTTCAGGCTGATACTGAGGAGGATGATGATGTGATCCATGAAGCAGTGATGTTTCGTGGTTACTGACAAGGATGAGGAATTGCAGTTTTGGTAGAGAATGGAAAGAAGTAGAAGGGCATTCAGTAACTCTATCCAGCAGAGGTTCCAGAGGAACTTGGAAAAGAGGACAGAAATGGAGATAGAATTTATTGTTAATTATAAAGAGGTGTATTATATTAGTGATTATGAGATGATGATAATAAATAATACCAATTATAACAAAAACAAACATTTATGAGCCAGGATACCGCTAAGAAATTTATATACTTCTCATATCACATGTACAGAAACCCCGGGAAATTCACAATTTATAGAAGAAAAAAAATGCTGGGTCTGAGATGTTAGTTTGCCTTTTTTTTAGAAAGCTAATGTGTATGGTATATATTTCTGATGACTCCAGTGCCTGACTCACTATTCCAAGAAAACGTTTGTACCTTAGGGAGAAAACAGTTTAGGAAGATCAACTCCAACTTTTTTGTTTTGTTTCTTTTACTCTTAAAAAATGAAAACTTTTGCCAGGCACGGTGGCTTGGGAGACTGAGGCAGGAGGATTGCAGGTTCAAAGCTAGCCTCAGCAAAAACAAGGCACTGAGCGACTCAGTGAGACCTTATAAAATATAAAATAGGGCTGGGGATGTGGCTCAGTGGTTGAGTGCCCCTGAGTTCAATCCCCTGTACCTCCCCCGGCAAAAAAGAAAACTTTTTTGAAAGAGAAAATACCAATGCCAACTTGGAGAAAGTTGGATTATTAGCAGTATCAAGTGCTTCAGAAACATAAATTAATATTGAAACTTGGAAGAATCTACTAGCTTTGATAGAGATCATTAGTACCCTGTGAAGTTAGAACTCAGTGAAATAGAGATGGAAAAAGATTGCAAGGCATTAGAAGTTTGTCTTTAGAGACCGGGAAAGGTTGGGTGTAGCAGTGCTCTCAGCAAATTGGTAGTTATAGGAAAGAAAGGAAGATGCAGTCTATGAATGCTCAGGGTGAAAATATCCACACTCTTAACATATGGAAATAGCCTTGTAAAAAACTGATAGAGTAACTATTAAAGTGACATTGAGGCCTGGGGGTTTAGCTTAGTGATAGGTGCTTAGCTAGTACAGGTGAGGACCTGGATCTGATCCCCATCATGGCAAAGCAAAACCAAAATCAAAAGAATCATTAAAACTAACTTTATTTTGGGTTCCTGGCTCTTAAGAGGTAGGAAAAACAGCGTGGGAATGTTGGATGTAGCACGTGTGGATGTTGGATGGATGACTCTGTGACTATTTTATGTTCTTACAACTAGGAAGAAAAAGGATAAACTTTAGCAGGCAAAATAATGCATTTTTTTCCCTAGGAAAAGCATATATCTGAAGCCTCTCAGTTCCAGAGAATTGAGTATGAATTTGGTAGGAAAAAAATACTAAGTACAGAATAATCTACGGAGCCCTAATCAGAAGGTGAGCTGTGAGCAGTGTACTTCCTTGAAGTATCTTAAAGAAAGTGCTTGTAATGAATTGTTTACTCAACCTCAGGACTGTCCAGTCACATCCATTCATGGAAAAGCATTCCATCCATGTTCCACCTACTATTACAGCTTCCTTCATTTCTATTCCAAATTTTATCATTTTAATACTCCTGTTTTCATTTTCTTTTTGATTCATTTTTCATCAGTTTACATTTTATTAGCACACCATAAAGTTCATCATTTTAAAGTGTATTACCTTTTTTTTTAAGAATATTTGAAAAGTTGTGGAACCATTAACACTGTCTCATTCCAGAACATTTTACCCACCCCATCAACAGTACTGTTGATTTTCTTCTCTTCCAGTCTCAACTATCTGCACAGTATTTCTTCATATTTGTTTGTTCTGGACATTTTATGTAAGGAGAATTATACAACATGGTGCTTTTTATTTAAATGTAAAAAGGCTCTTCTATGTTATAGCATTTATAAATCACTTAATTTCTTTTTGTGGCTAAATAATATGCTATTATCTGTATATACCATATTTTGTTTGTCCATTCATCAGTTGATGGGCATTTGGGTATTTCTACTTTTTATGCACCATGAATAATGCTACTATGAATGTTAGTACACACTTTTTTGTGAATATATGTTTTCATTTCTCTTAGGTATACACTTAGGAGTGGTATTATTTGGTTACATGCCAACTCCCTGCTCTAAGTTTTTGAATAACTGTCACATGATTTTCTAAAACTATTGCACCATTTTACTTTCCTTCCAGCAATATGAAACTTCTGTGTTTTCCCAATCTTTTTACTAACACTAGCTACTTTTCATCTTCGTAGTTATAACTATCCTAGAGGGTGTAAAGTGCTATAGCATTGATATTTTGATTTGTATTTTCCTACTGACTACTGATGTCAAGCATCTCTTTTTGTACTTGGTGGTTATCATCTATCTTCCTTGGAAAAATATATGTTACATCCATTTCTCCTTTTTAACTGATCTATATGTCTTTATTATCAAGTTGTAATAGTTCTTTATATATTCTGGACATTAGAACCTTTTCATATATGATGTGTGGTAGATTTCCAGCTGCATTCTTTTCACATGTGGCTATCCTGTTGGTTCAGCACTATTAGATTTTCCAAGTCAGCTAACCATAGGTGTAAAGGTTATTTATAGACTCTCAATTCTACTCTGTTAAATTTTATGTCTGTCTGTTTATTGTTATACAAGTACTACAACATTTTAATGACGATAGCTTTGTAGTAAGTTTTGAAATAATACTATCTTTTAATATTAACTTCCATAACACTTATCGTTGCCATTTTGAAATTTGTGTTTCTGAATAATATAATTATGTAGAATTATTTGCTAGTTTATATCTTATTCACCCTGGTGGAAATTTATTTGGGTTAAAGGGTTTTGTGGTTTCTAATATCTCAAGGAAAGAGAGGAAATGTGTCTAACTAGATACAACGAGTCTGAAATAAATTGATGACTGTAGTCATAGAAATTCTAAGAAGAAAATTCCAGCATTTAAGCACTAAAATTTGAATATGACTTGTTGCTAATTGTACTAAAAACATTATTTTAATCTTAATATTTATAGAAACACATGAGTAGCATGAAAAGAAATGCTATGGATACACAGTACAGCTTTTTAGCTGTAGTCATGCAATGATGCATGTGTGAAGCTTACCCTGTTGAGTATTGTGATATTACTTTCCACTTTATTAATTTAAAAACATGCATATAGATAAATTACAGTTAGATGTTTAAAAAGTCATGTTCTTGTCTGATACTAAATTGTGTGTCTGTATGCATAACAGAGGGTAAGAGAATACTAATGAAACTTATTTTCTAAGATATGCTCTTTTCTAAGATATGAATGTGAGTAATAAAATATACAAATAATGTATGCACTCACCTACCAAGGATGTATTTATTCATGGTGTAGTACATTGAGTATACAGATGAAGTGCAGATCCAGCTGACATGATAAGGTATGTGATTCATTAAATTTCACATACCTTGTTTTTAGGTATTTGGAAGGAGAAAACTCTAATTAGAAATATATATCCATTCTTTTTTTCTATGTGGTTTTCTCTTGAGTCTGTATCATACATTTATATATACATATATTTACATAAAATATATTCTTTATTTTCTATAATTTCTGATGGGATGCAGAGTTGTTTGGTTTGGATAGGCACCCACCAGGTTCTAGGTAATAACATGCTCACTGCCTCCTTAGGACAAAAACTGATTTTTTAAAAAATGAAGGTTGTATTGCACATGTTAACTATTAAGACCACACACCAGAGTTAGTTGGTTCTGTTTCAGATTCACTGTGTAGGGCAATGTAATAACACTGATCAATTCACATCCATTTCTTTTGGTATCATTACCAATGTCTAATGGCTTCCGGCCTATGAATCTGGAAGTATGGGTGGGATAGAGTCTATATTAGATATCATATTTTATAATACCAGTAAAGTATTATAGGAAAACAGGCATATAAAATTTGGTCCTAATTATGCAAATAGAGTTATTTCCATGTGTAGTTTATGAATTTTTAAACAAATTCAGTGAAAAATGTGGAAAAGACTTTGAATCATATATTGTTCTTTAAGCCAGCTCATAATTACGCTGTGTGGAACTTCCAAGTATAGTATTGTAGCATATATTTGTTTTTTATTAATTTGGAAAAAGCATGATTTGCTAAATTGTACACTGGTCCTCCAAAGTCATCATAGCAAATGTAATCAGAGGCAAATTGCTTGGTATTTTTCTGCATCTATGTTACTCGTGGGCAATGGACTTAGGTGGGCTGTTCTCTGTCCTCTTACGGGAGGACACCTCCAGGAAGCATTCCTGGAATCCACTGTGACCAAAGTGCACCAATGGAGATGTCATAAGATACAATCCTTTTCCACCTTCCAGTTTGAATCTGCCACATGTAAGTTTTTTTATTTACTTTATCATTACACAAAATAGAAATGTGCTGTCCTTTTTTTAGGGAAGTGATAAAGAAATGCATGCTGAGTTGATGTTATAAAATACCCTGTTAAATTTCATTTTATCATTTTTGTTTTGTAGTTTTGAAGATTCAATTAGTTTTAAAAAATGCATGTCAGGTTCATTTTTAAATGAAACTGAGGTTCTAATTCATGAAACTCAGGTTCTAATTCCATGTAACTTAATATTCTAAAATGTAACATGTATATATTAGTGGTAGACAGCTTCCAAAAAGTGAACTAACAATAGTCACTGCTCGTTGACACATTTTAATAGAAGAGACAGACAGGATATTTTAAGCTGGGAGTGGTGAAAATGATTGAATTTTCTTTTAAAATGGAAGGGCTTACACATTTGGGGCTTATTTTAGAAATCGTACTCTAAGGACCTTTCATATTTGCATTGACTTTAACAAAATTAAAGTTAATTCATGTCTTATCACACCAAGTCTAGTTTTTAACACCTTTGTGCTACATATTAAAGTTTATTAAAATGGTGAGCTCACACTTTTTTCCCAGGTATGCCTAAATTTGCTTTTTGCGGCAAAGAGTAGAAAGAATGAGTTTTTTATGCTTCTCAGTTTTTCAGAATGTTTTTTTTTTTAAATATTTTTTTAGTTGTTAATGGACCTTTATTTTATTTATTTGTATGTGGTGCTGAGAATTGAACCCAGTGCCTTGCACATATCAGGCAAGCGCTCTGCCACTGAGCCACCGCCCCAGCCCTAGAATGTTTTTTAAAGTTTTTATCTTTCTTTCTTTTTTCCACCTCTCCTTTGCTCTGGAGTTCAAGCATCATGCTAATAATATTAATAGCTAATATCATTACTAGCAGTTAATATTATCAATAACAGGTTGTTGGTCCTCCTGTCTCCATGTATTTATTTCAATTGTGCTATTTTAATTAAGCATTCTTTTATTTACTTGTATTCTATTTTTTCCCCCTGCTTTTCCCACTAAAACAGTAAACTTCTTAAGGGCAGGAACTTGTAGTGATCTTAAATGACTGAATTAACATGCTAACTTTTATCTTGTGTGGTATGGGAGAACAAGAGTTTAAGTAGGGGAAATGACCTGATCAGATTTATGTTTTAGTTTAAATGTAGAGTTTGGAGAATGCTCTTAGTGGTCTGCTTTTGGGGGCATGCAGGGAGGTGGGGAGAAGAATTAGAAAGTTGGTACAGCAAGAGTTGGCAATGGCCTGACTGAACACACTGGTGGCAAGTGGAAATCTCATGGAATAATTTAAGCCATATAATGGGAGGTAGAATGATTGGGGTGTGGTGCTTGACTGATAGAAATGGAGAGTGAAAGGAAGAGTCAAAGGTCATGTTCAGATTTCTTTCTGTGCAACTTTTGAAGTCATTTACAAGGGGAAATGGTGATTTTGTGCAGAATACAATGAATTCAGTTAGGATTTTGTTTCATGTGAGGTGCCTGAAGGCTGTCAAGAAGAAACTTCCAGTAGGTTTTTGCAGATATGAATTTAGAACTCAGGGGAGAGATCTGTGTTGCGTTTAGGTTTATCAAAGCATAAATGGTTATTGAAGCCATAGTAAAGGAGATTTCCCAGGGAAGAAATATAGAGAAAAGAACAGAGGATTAAGGGTAGAGCCCTGGAGATTGTAGGCATTTATGGAATAATCAAATGAAATAGAGCCCAAGAAGGCGAAATAAAGCAGCAGCCAGAAAGGCTTGTATATAGAATCAGGGGAGCAGGAAGCCAGGGGAATAGCATGTCGGGAAGTTTATGGGCTGTAGCATCAGATGACACAGAGGAAGCAAGTAGGAAAAGAATTAAAAGGTGTTCATCAGAAATTGATTGAAATAGCATTGGTCAGGGGCCTATTGTGTGAGAATGGTCTTCAGACAATCCTGTTATGCCAGCCACCAGCTTTCAAAATATTTCATGAAAAACCATCCCCTCTGTTAATTCCTGATATCTTAATTCAGGTTGTGTCTTCTGACCTTTTCCACCTTTTAAAATTTGAAGCTGCAAAGAAAGACATTTTCAACATGGCAGCGGGAAAAAAACAAAGGGCCAGGTTTCTTTATTTAGATCCAAATATGTAATTCATAGAAAAAATACTCTTTCAGATAAAGAATTATTTCAGTAAGAGAAAAATGGAAATTTTCTTAATGTTGCCAGCCAAAGTTATTCTTTACTTTTATTTTCAGTAAAGCCAAATCTGTAGTATATTGAAATTCTGTGTTGATATGCAGAGACCCAAAAGATGAAATGCTGACACACTTAAATGATTTCTTTCATTTTGACTTTCTTGGTGTTGGCTGTGTATATAGAGACACAGACAGATGAGATAGTTAAGATTATTCAAATGAAAAAATATAGTAGTTTTCATGAAATGATGAAAAGTACAAATGGAAAAAGTCTAGGAAGAATGGAAATCCAATTCTGGTATTATTTCCTTCTCTTGTTTGGTAGTCACTTTACAATTCATATGTGCTTATTGTGATGGCATGCAAAACCTTCTGAGTTATTTGAAATTGAGTTCTTGTCATTAGAAGTCCTTCTGTATTTGTAGCTCTTAATAAAATTACATGTTATAAACATAAATAGTCATCTTTATGTTTTGTTTGTATCACTGAAATACATGATAAAATATATCAAATACTGAACTGATGAGAATATGAATGAATATTTAAAACTCAACAAATATGTATTTGGATAAACACATAGAAAAGACATAGTGAATTCAATAAAGTGGATACTTTTAAAACAGCAATTGAGGAAGAAAATGATTCTTTTGGTAGAAGAGAAAACTAAGTTGGGTGGAAGGAAATTTATTTGACCAAGATATTCTGAAAAGCAGCTTAAAGAGTTTTGAGATTGCATGAGGCCAATGTAATGAAGTCCTGCTGCTCCTTTTATTTTCTTAAAGTAGTTATCATTTGTAATGTTCACTTTGCCTAAGAAATTTCATCATTATTTTCTCTAAAAGATGGTATTTTTCTTGATTTACTTTTATAAATATTAATCTATACTTTGAGGTATTTTACAACACATTTGGTCTTTTTCCCCATATACTAGATATGTGAGTTAGTGTGAATAACATTGGATAATCTACTGGAGACCCTCTAAGTAAGGATTTTGATTCACATTTTATGTCATTGCTACCACAGGGAGGCCCCTCTACCTAGAACACCCTCACTTCGTTTCATTTACATATTTCTATGAAATAAATATGGGGCAACTCAACCATTGTTGTCTGTGTGTTGCCTTCACTTCACATCCCAGACAAATTAGTTATACCTTCCTTTCGATTCTGGCTGGATGAGACCCTTTTCTGTCAGCTGTTTTAACATTGAACTATCCAGCAATAAATGAAGCGCTTGAGACACAGATGTGACTACCAAACCACTTAATGGTGGTATCCGCACTGAAAACTCCACTTCTCATTAAATAACTCCGTTAGCAAATGTAACTCTAGTGTGTGTTAGGTTTAAAGCATATGTAAACTGGAACTTCATTTTATAAATCTATTAAGTATAAAACATTATAATTTGCTTCTTGGGCCAAAACTCTTTCAGAATTAAATGGGTTGATATTTATTGTAGGGGTCTCAAAAACATAGGATTTGAAAAGAAACATTGCAGTACTTCCTACATTAATATACCTGAAATAAAATATAATCATGGATGCAAAAATGTCTTTTTTAACACAATAAACTAAAATCATTATGAATAATCCTCATAGTATAGCAGTATTAACCTTTTAACATCTAGAAAATTTATTCTATATCCTGACTCCTACATGTGTTAAGCCATAACTTTTCATGTGATGCATAAATTTGTGTACGTATGCAGCAATAATATTGCTATGTACAATTAAGTAAAACTTCAGTGTTCTAAGTTATAATTTGCTCCAGAAATTTCAAAGGAAGTTAAAGTTACTTTAATATTCATCTATATCTTAATAGATTTCATTCTTCAGGAATCTTTAGTGAATCAGAATTATATCTTAAGAAATCTTGATATATATTTGTTTTGCATTATGGCAGGTGAATGTTTAAATAACCCAGAACTGATGGTTGTAGATCCTAATCTGTTATTCCTTGAATGGTCTTCAGAACCAGACTCTATCACTCTTCCGGAGATCAATCCTGTGTTCTGATCTCTTGGCATTAATGTTTCTTTCTAACAATATAACCAGTATCTCTCAAGTATTTTTGAGAAAGCTATCCATGTCACAATCCCAGGAATAACCAGGTACCCCAAAATATTTAAAATATTTCTGGTAAATCAGTAAGACACTCTTTTTAGACCCTTTGCAAATAAGGAAGAAATGTCTTAGGAATAATTTGTCTAAAAATTGTGTCATCCAATTGGATTGATGGAATTAATGACCTGTGATGATATTTTCTAATGGTAACCTATCAGTGTAGGAGAGTATGATAGTGCCTGTAGTTGCACCAGAAATAATAGAGGCTAGTTTTAGAATTCAAAGCTTTCTTTTTTTTTTTTTTTGGTACTGGAGATTGAACTCGGGCACTCGACCACTGAGCCACATCCCCAGCCCTATTTTGTGTTTTATGTAGAGACAGGGTCTCGCTGAGTTGCTTAGTGCCTCACCCTTGCTGAGGCTGGCTTTGAACTCGCAATTCTCCTGTCTCAGCCTCCCAAAGTGCTGGGATTACAGGCTTGCGCCACCGTGCCTGGCTTCAAAGCTCTTTGATAATTGAAGAGATAAGAAATTATAACAGTAAATTTCACTGGGGCAGGTCCAGTGAAGTGCAATTTAGAATAATAGGTATATATTTAAAAAATAAGTCAGTATATGTTTATTAAATAGAAAAAATCTAGAGCTCATAGTAGGTTTAAATTAAACATGAGTTAGACAGCTTTTTATTTTTGCATGAAACATGTAATTTACATATTATACAGTTACAAAGAAAATGAAAAAATATAATCCTGCCATCAGGAGACCAGTAAAGAGAAGATAGGAAATATTTAGTCTCTAAAGTATGTATGTTTTATATATTTATATTCCAAGATGATTTCCCTGAAATTGAGTACCATATCTATGTGGAAGGTTGAAAACACTACATGTTAAAACGATTTTGTACTATTTTATGTTGGCAGCAAGAACAACCTAGTTGCTTTCTTCTAAGCCATCATCTTGATATATAACTTAGAAAAATGTGGTTCCTTAAATCACTAGAAGCACTGGAGTCTAGAGGATTGTGTGATATGCTATTTGGTATTTTTCTCTTTTCTTTTCTTTCTTTCTTTTTTTCTTTTGCCTATGTCACCATTTCAAAAGGAATTGGTCTTGTCTTCCATATCTCTTTTGGAATGCTCAACAATGTCTCATCATGGAGATTGCATCTGCCATTCTTGTAATTCCCTACATTTCAGCCTTTTAATTTGAGGGAGGTTTTCTTTATTTCAACCACTAGTTAAAGTGAATTATAATTTCAGATCAGGAAATGAACCTTAGAGGTCAGGTAGTTGGATTATCTTCTGAGTCCTAAATGTCCTTTGCAAGATACTTGATAGATATCCAGGATATGTACCCAATTCCTGGAACAATAGGCATCTTTCTAAATCCTTTCAAATTTTGCTTGTCAGTATTGTATGTGTCCCTTTCTTTTTGTCCTTTTAGCTTTTAACTTGGTTTTGATCATTATCATGGCCGGATATCTGCAAATAGCCTCCTAACTGATCTCTCTCCTCCAATTTTTCTTTCCTATAATATTTTTACACCACTGTCTGAATAAAATTCCTAAAACACTTTGATCATATTGCTACCTTGCTCAGAAGCCTTCAGTAATTCCCTGTGGCCTGCAGGATAAAGT
The DNA here is from genome assembly GCA_004024805.1 of Geosciurus inauris. Lineage (NCBI taxonomy): Eukaryota > Metazoa > Chordata > Mammalia > Rodentia > Sciuridae > Geosciurus > Geosciurus inauris. The sequence goes on from PVHX01003605.1 coordinate 127,951, forward strand.
CAGAACTCATTAACTTGAAATAATCTGCCCCTGACATATGTCTGGGTTCAACGCCAAGTCTTTCAGCTTCCCAAGACATCTCTTTGAGCTTAGTCAACTCTCTTTCATTTTAATTCTGTTGTTCTTTCTTGTTCCCATACCATTGTTGATGCTATTTTCCTTACCTCTGCATTTTTCATTATCTTTTCAGTATTATCCATGTTTTAAGACTCAAGACAGCCCTTATGTTTGGTAACTCACTCCAGACCCCTGCCAATGCACTGTGATGTCTTGCTTTTCTGAACTCCTAGTGTGCCCATTTTCAGCCTCATTGATTTGGTGATTAATCATAAACTAACTTGTGACAGTTTTCATATTGTTATATTGAACTATAATTTATCTTTTGTATTGATGTTTAATTTTTCACATTTCTTAACTTGGCTTTCTTCCAGATTAATTTTATGAGTTGGCTTGGTGTAAAGCAGATGGTTTCAAACAGTATTCTGCCGAACTCTAGGGATTCCTGAAAATGCAGCTTGAGGAAGAGAGAGGGGATAGATTGAGACTTGTGAGTTCCCCTCAGCTTGGATAGAACATCTCTGCGTCAGTCGGTTTTTGTTTTTGTTTTTCTATCAATCTTGTGCATTTGATTGCCTTTGGAAAATGTGGAAGCTAAAGATGTTTGAAAAAGTTGGATGTGGAAGATAGGAGTACAGACTTTGAATAAAGAGAATTGCATTTTAAGTTTTACTCCTTTCTGCCATGGGCTTCAGTTTACTAATTTATAAATTTATAGAAGCAATGCATATAATCACATTCCTCCTACTACAAAAGTATTTAAAGCTATGAAGCCTAGCTTCACTAAAATCATGACATTTTATTTTTTAATTTTAAAAAGTCATTCCACAAAGAGTTTGTTTATTTGCAAAATTCCATTAGTGAGTTGCTTGCAGTTTTTAGTTGCAGCCAGGCCAGAATGTTTCACATATGGCACATTAATTACATGATAATTAAATATGAGGAAGGCAAATTATATTACACTTTTCCTCTTGATGGAAACACTATATGAAGCATTTGTTTGCCTTTTGTGGCTCTGTACCACTTACGAGCTCTTTATTAGCATTGGACAAGAATTCTTTATGTAATCTTTAAGAATATCACCTTCAGAAACTATAGAATTAAAGAACAAAGCTACTGTTGAGTGTCCAAGAAATAAAAAGCATGAAGGCTAAATTTGTGTAAAACAAGAGGGTACTGTTCTAATGTCAGTCTTTTTATCCAGTAATCCTTTCAAAGAAGGGAGTCACCTTGAAGACTGGCAGCAAGGACCACTGCTGTGTGTAAGGCTGAGAAAAAGAGACCTTCCTCACCTACATTGTTCTTTGGCTTGCACCTATAAGACTTTAAGGACATCTTCTAGATGGCTGTCACTATAGAATTGAGTCTGAGAAGCAGAATTTAAAGCCTGAAATACACCTAGTCTGAGTTCTGCTAGTAAAGCACAGCTTGATTCAAGTGGAAGCCATGTGAAATAGATCAACACTGAACTTCAACTGATGCCTTCTGTGTGTTCTTGTCAGGTTTCAGCCCCAAACCAGTCTATAGAGGAGACACTAAGATTTCCAGAAAGGGACACATTGAATCCATATTTTTCTAATTGCTTTTTCATGCTTTTATTTTAGAAAACAAAGCAAACTGGAGACCATTAAAAATACAAAAAAGATATTAAGATAGTGAATCTTTTGTGCATCATTGTAGCCTAAGATATTTGTAGATGTTGCAAATAGCATCCTTTCATATCACAGAAAACAAAGTTGAGTTTTCATTGTTGATAGGTCTTGTGAACTGGTGGTTTAAAGACTTCTGCTGCAGGCACTAGTTTCTGCTACAGAACTGCTCCACCACACATTTTTAAAAGTCTCTTAAGCAGTATGTATCCTCTCCAAATTCCAAGAAGTAGTCTTTGATGCTCACCATTTGCACTTTCTCCTCAAGTAAGTCTAACTGGTTCAATAAGAAAATTATGGAGACTTTGCTGAAAACCTGGCTATCGAAAGTCACTTAAAAAATGGCCAGAGGTTCTGTTATGTGATTTGGTCAGTTGATCTTCCATAATTACCTGTTCAGATTCCCTGGAATAAAACAGAAAAGTATTGATGTCACACTATGGAAGCAAAACATTCAAACCAATTTCCCATTTTGAATTGTGTCCAGCTACATCAAACATTTTGAAAGAAATTTTCAATTTCAAAGTTGTACACATGGATGCTTCTATTAGGGTATTCTGTTATACAAAATCTTGTAAAGAAATGTAACCTGGCTTTCCAAATTTATCCACCATGAATAAAATGTTTTACAGTTTTACCCCATTGAAATAATGCTGATCATAGAGATTCTATGTGCCTCCATTCTTAATGCCTTCACAGCAGAACAATATTTTAAACAAAACAAATCAACCTCAAGTTTCCACCATTCTTAGATTCCTTGCACTTTCATGGACCACAAGAAGTCAAATGCCATCATCTCCCCTCCAATGAGCTGATTTGAATGACCTCCCCCAGAAATAAGAGGCTTCTTTTGAAGATCTGCCAACATCCCCATAATTTGATCACATTGCTCTAGAGAGTAAGGGGAATTCCTCAGGTGCACATATCAAAGTCCTGAAGGTGGATAATCCATGTCTGCTTCAGGTAGATGGATTTGCTGCTTTCTCCCATGCCCAGTTGTAGGATTTTGAGCTGTGTTATGTAGGTCTGTCTTTTCCTGAGAAAGACATGTCCTTTTCTGAGAAAGTCCATGTTCTTGGATATACTCTGCTGTCTGGCTCACTGCTTATCATTAGGAAGCCAAGTGCATGTTCAACAAAGATAGTGATGGCAGGAAGTGTTGAGACTTCATTTTTCTATTCCAAATAATATTAAACAATGTAAAGAGTCTATTTGGAATGTAATTCAAGAGCATCCATTTTGGAGGAAAATACCCAGACTTGAACCCTGGCTTTAGAAATGAGGAAACCTGGCCAAGCTACTTAGTCTTTGGAACCTTAATTACCTCATCACCAAAAGAAAGTTCATCATAACTACCGCTCAGGATTGCTATGAACACCAAATGAGAATATTAGTCTAAAGTAGTTAGCCCAGTGTGTGACACATAGGTTTCTGGGCCATTTCATCTCCCTTTTCTTCTCCATAATTATCCATTTTCTTTTCTGGACATACTTATGAATGATTTTATCCCCCTGAAAAATTCAAACATGTAAAAAATCAAAGTTTGTCACTGTTTAGGCTCTAAATGCATCTCCAAATGAGACCAACGTTTGTTATTGGTGGCAATTTCAATGCAATAAATTACCAATGAAGAGATATTCAGATATCTAGCTCTCTTTGCTATATTAAAACTCCATCACATGTAGCTGGAGAAAGGGAGAATGAGATAGCTAAATGGGGATCATATGGGGAATGGAAATTTCCTCTATTTTTTATCTGTTTTGAGTAGTGATTTTATTAGTGTTTAAAATTTTCAAAAAACATCAATCTAAGCATCTTAGATTTTTATTTTATATTATTTATACATTAATTTTTAAAGTACCCATATTACTTTATATATTTGAAAATATTATATATATTAGCTTGATTCTGAAAAGATTTCAGTACAAGAATTTCATTGCTTTAATAGGTGGGGCCCATACGTTGTTCATAAAACCAAGTATTAGTATATCTGAAATTATATTTATGAGATGTATAGGTTTATTGATAGATAATATCACTCATTTGTAGTGCTTGCTTTTCTCTTGTGCTTGAATCTACAACTTCACTGGGTGTTGGGTATGTTGTAAAATATGTAGGTCAGTTACATAGAGATTTTAAATAAAAAGTCTTATGCATTTAAAATTTTCATTAAAATAAATTATAATCTTTCATTTATAAATGAAGAAGATCAGGAATAGTTTTCTGAAGAATTACTTTATCTTGAATCATTTAGGAAAGAAAAGACCACTAAAATCTATTAAAGCATAACTTTCAGTTTAACTTAAGGACATTTTTCTTAAGTTAGTCAAAATATGTGAAAATTTGTAGCCATGCTGTTCATGTGGGATTTATGTTTTAAACTTTCTTTAAGCTTGTTCAAGTTCATTATTCTCCTCTTTGATCTGAGTGCAGCTCAAATTAAAATTTTCATGAAAGAAGCATAGTTCACTTGCTTAAGGCATGTGTTTCAGATAGTGTTACGATATTACATTAATGTAAGAGTTCTTATTGCTGAACTTTAAGAAATATATATTCATTTTATGATTGTTGCTTACCACCCCCAAATAGTTTCAAAACATATAATGCCTTATTTATTCTTTGAAGCAACATCATACTTTTAGTTTAAGTACATTGATATTTTCAGATAAAAATTTCAACATTTGTTACATCCTAATGTAATTATACATTATATACACACATATAGTCGAGTTTCATAAGAATATTGATCCTTATTAGAAAAGACATGATTTCATTTAACAGTGTTATTTTGGCTCATTTTACAATGATATGACAAGTTAATTTGAAATAAGTGACATCTGCCCCTTGATGCTTGAAGAAGGCTATTACAAATTATATCTGGCTTGAAGAACTATAAGAAAAGAGTAAATTATGTAATTCTCACACCAGTGGGAGAATTACCTTGATCCATTCTAATTCACTTATTATTCATAGTATAAATTTTATTTTAATGCTTTAAAACAATATTGATTTTTAAAAAAATTCCTATGTGATTTTGAAACCCTGTTATGTCAGGTGTATAAAAATAAGTGATATTTTAAGGTGTCCTCAGATCAGTAGCACTGGAACTTGGCATGTGTTTATGACAGTTTCGCTTCATGTAATCACTTGGAATTGAATACATTTACCCTTTTAAAAATGAGAGAATCCAACTTTAATTCCGTTTCTGTGTTTAGGAAGAAGGTCATTGTGTCTCCTTTTAATCTGATACTTTAACATAAATAATTTTTATACATCCAGATGTTAAGCTCATACATGGTAACATGGCCGTTCCCTTCAATAAAGAATAGTCATCTAGATTTGCAAAGCTGCCACATAGAAATAAGTCACTGGGTGGTACAGTGGGCACAGGCAACCCAGCAGCTGAATGAAAACTGCAATGAATGAGAGCCACCCCTACATTTAGTACCAGTTTCTTAATGGCTCCATAACTAGAAGTACCTATTTGATTATTTATTTAGCTTTTAAGTTTCCTGTGTAAACATTTCATCCTTTTCTCTATTAGATAGCTTGTATTTTTCTTATTAGTATGTGGAATTTCATTATCTTTTCAAAATAGCATTCCTTTATCTGCCATTTCACTCTTTAAAAGTATAGTTTGATATTAACACTTTTAAGATGATAAATTTATCACTGTGGGTTAATTTTTCAGGGGAGAGATGTCTTGTTTAATAATACTAGTCTTTAAAGACATGAAAATATTCTATATTTTCTCCTTAAGATTTCATAATTTTTCATTTTATATTGTAGTCTGTCATTCACTAGGTATGTTTTTGTATATGGATGAGGTAGAATCAAATTGTTTTCATTGTGTGTATACCGATTGTTCTAGTGGCATTTGTACTCTGTCTTTTCCCAGCTTATCGGCCTGCATCCTTTGCCTTACATTGGCTTTCCAGATAGCACAAGCTGCTCCTGGGCTCTGTACTCTGTTTCTGTGGTTGATTTGACAATCTCTGGGTCCGTACATTTTGTCTTAATTGCTATAGCTTTATGCTTAGCCTTAATATCTAGCTTGCTAAGTACTGAGTCTAATCTTCCTCACTGCTGTATGTTTCCCTCCTTTCTGTCTTTTTGGGTTTTAAGTCTGTCTCTTATAAATGGTATGTATGTGTAAATTTAAAAACCATTCTGGAATTCTCTACTTTTTAACTATTTTTTTTGTTCCACCGACACTTTGTTTGGGATTTCTGTCATGTTTCACATTTCTGTGGATAATATATATGCTGTGCCTTCCTTCCCTTCCTCCCTTCCTTCCTTCCTTCTCTGCTTTTCATTTTATTGCTAGGATTCTAATCATTTAGTAATCTCATTCCAGAACAGGTTCTGTGCCATGTATTGTAATGCTAGTGTGTCTCGAGGCCTTGGAGGCTCAGAGGTAGAATGTGTACTTACTATACAGGCCTGGGTTTGATCTTCACCACAGGAAAACAAACAAACAAACAAACAAACAGCAGCAGCAGCAGCAGCAACAAACAGCTGCCACTGCGACCACCACCTGGATCTCCCCCATGGCCCCAAAAGTTCACCATTTTTCAAGTCTTATCATGGATTTAATTCTCTGGTTAAAGGAACTAATTAGGCACATTAGACATCTGAACTCTTCCACCAGTGGGTCAGTTCAGTATCTTTCCTTACCCTTCCTGTGTCATTCTAATTAAATATTTGTAAATCGGGCCTTTTAAAATAGACATCATCAGTACAACTGTTCATTCTTGAGCACAAAGGATATTTCTTTTGAGCAAAGCTGCCACAACTCAAAGGTGCCTGATAATGCAGAAGCAGAAAATGCAATGGCAAAAGCTCTTGGGTGATCCTGCAGACCTCACCATTATGTCAGGAGAAGATAGTGGAGTCTGCACTGGTCCAGTGGTCAAGAGATACCCACTATCACAACTCCATCTCTTCATTAGATATTGAAAACCCATTTTTTTAAAGCATTTGCTTCTCAATGTCAAAGATGGAGAAACTTCAAAAATCCATCAGTTCCTCTCTTACCTTTTTCTAGAGTCTCATGAAGAATCTTTGTTTTTTCTTTGAGTTGGTGAAGTCTCAATATCCAGAACTATGCCTAGATCCCAGGAGTAAAAGAGGAGTTGGGAGGGAGTACTACACTGGAAAGAGTGTCACCTTGCTGTCTCTCTACCTCAGAGTGCTTGGGTCCCAGGTGATGTAGTGGGATAAAATGGAATTTTATACATGACTACTTGTTTACCACTTTCCCAGTGATAATGTTCTTAGGAACTAGTGCCTAATTTGATGGCTTCTGTTGCTCTCATAGAAGGAATGTACTTAAAAACTTCAGCAAAGAAGCTAAAGGGATTGAAAATTGGCCTCAATGAAATATCTTCCATACCAGTTAGAGGCAATCTTATAAGACAGGCATTTGACAATATTTTCAGTGTTCCACAAAAGCCAGTAGCATCTGTGCCTTTACATAGCAAGCATTTATGACAACCAACTAAAACACTCTTCCTCACTGATATTCTGGTAGAATGTTCATGATTTTATGGTGATTAGAATTTTAGAATTGACCATGATCTTCTCTGTGCCTTTGAAAATGTATTTCAGGGGAAATAATTAGTTATGTAATACAGGTTGGTAAATTGGGCTTCTTTAAAAAAAAGAATAAAAAGGTCTTTGTTTATGAAAAGGTTTAGGAAGAGTTCAGTGATTGAAATTGGATTGTTCTTCACTGCTTTACCTACTTCTAAACTATTAGATGGTGTAGTGGGTTGAATATTGATGCCTTAGAGATGCATATACTCCAATTCCAGAATCTATGAATCTGTTAATTTACATGGCATAAGGAATTTTGCAGTTGTGGTTAAGGCTAGGGACCTTGAGATGGGGAGATTATCCTGTGTTATCTGAGTGGGCCCAATCTAATCACAAGTCTTTGAATGCAAAAACTTTTCCTGAATGGTCAGAAGGAGATGAAGTGCTAAAAGGACTCCACCTATTACTGCTGCCTTTAAAGATGGTGAGCGGAGGCCATAAACCAAAAACTTCAGTGGGACCTGGAAACTGGGATTGGCTCAAGGATCACAGTCAGCAAGAAAATGCAGATGGTCCCACAGCCTGAAGAACTAAATTCAGCCAATAATTCCTGTTAGGAAGCAAGTGGGTTCTGCCTTAGAACCTCCAGAAGGGAATGTAATCATGATGACACCTTAATTTTGATCCAGACATGAAACCCCTGTCACATTTGTGATGAACAGAACTGTAGGATAATAAATTTGTGTTGCTTAACTCACTAAGTTTGCGGTAATTTGTTATGGCTACAATAAGAAACAAAAACAAAGTATAGTTATTTCCTTTTATATTGTCATAGAGACTGTTATGGCCTGTATATGGGGTGTCCTTAAAAGCTTCTGTGTTAATTCAGGAATTTAGAGATTGAATTATTAAATTATGAGAGCTGTAGCCTAATCAGTGCATTAATCCATTTGATGGCTTAACAATTTGAAAGAAGTACCGTACTGAGGGCTAACTATAGGCAGGTGGAGTGAGGCTGGAGGAAGTAGATTACTGGGGGCATATTCTGGGGGATTATATCTTATCCCTCTGCTTCCTCCCTCTCTATCTTTTCTTCTGGGTTGCTATGACTTCAGTAACTTTCCTCTGCCTCAACTTTCTGTCTGGATGTTCTGTCTCACCTGGGTCCAGAGCGATATAGTTAGCAGACCATGGACTAAACCTCTAAAACCATCAGCCAAAATAAACTTTTCCTCCTCTAAATTGTTCTTGTTGGGTATTTTGTTCTAACACAAAGAAATAACACAAAGAAGAAATATAGTGAAATGAAGAGATTCTGAATAAAACTTTTTTTATATATATAAAAGAGCAAAGCTCTGTCTGACTTCAGTAATCTGAGCTCAGTAATCTTTTTCCTTTAATAGTGTTTCCTGATGAATGGATAATACTGAAAAATTGCTGCTGATATATATGCATGAGGAAGAAGAATCAGAATGCTGAATTCCAATCAAAATTCATTTATAGCTTTGAGTTTTGATGTGAAGTGACTTGATTTTTATCACCATGTTTCCTATTCTGTCTAAAAGAAGCACCTACTTCTCAAAAGAAATTTCATTGATTAACTTATTGATAGCCATTCTGAAAAGCAAATGACTGCTAGTCCTCCCTGCCCCCCAAGTTACTGCCAAGATAAATGTGCCATGGCTGAACTTCCCTGCTATTCTTGTTGTTGCACACCCCCCTTGGAGCATGTACCCCAGAGGATGGTCACATGATAGGCCTGTGTGGCTATTCTTAACTTTTTTTTTTGGTACTGGGGATTGAACTCAGGGGCACTCGACCACTGAGCCACATCCCCAGCCCTATTTTGTGTTTTATGTAGAGACAGGGTCTCACTGAGTTGCTTAGTGCCTCGCTATTGCTGAGGCTGGCTTTGAACTCGCGATCCTCCTGTCTCAGCCTCCCAAAGTGCTGGGATTACAGGCTTGAGCCACCGCTGGTGAAGACATGAAAACAGCTTTTGCTTATGACTTTGTGCTGCATTTTGGAGCCTCTCATTTTTACCGTCTAAGGATAAAATGGAGAAAAAAATGAGAAGTCCATGGGTTGACTAATTCTTTTCTTTTTTCTTATCTCTTCATCTGACAGTGATTAAATACAAACAACATCTTATTTAATATTCATAAGCCTGTTCACCAGAGTATGCCTCTCCATTATCAATAATAGAAATAGAAGGCTGATGGATAAATACAATTGAAGGTATGCACATGAAACTGAAAAGAAACCCTGTGCAGTAATCTGTTTTATTATTTTGATTAAATCACTCTCCTGGCAAAATATATGGATAGAAGTTCAAATATGTGTATTTTCTTATCTTAGATTACATACTAAACTGTCACATTTTGTTTCCTCAGAATTTGTCTTTGATTTAAAGAATGCGGTCACTGTGGTCTCTTTGCTTTGGTGTGCAAATACAGAACTAAAAAATTTATAAGAATGAAAAAAAGATAGCTGTCTGTGTCAACATGGTGACCAAAATGAGAAAGAAAATATAGACAGACAGATTGTAAGCAAACCATGGAACCCAGACTGTGAATTAAAAGTGGGTTCCTGGGTGGTTAAGAAATTGATCCCTGAACCAGCCTATCTACTGGCTACTTGATTTGGGGAATTCTTTAAACATTAGAGTGTCTCCATCGTCTTATGCATAAAATGGGAATTATAGTTGTACATACTTCATGGCTTTGTCAGGAGAATTAAATGTGTGTTAACAAGTAAAGCCTTAGAATATGGCCAGGCACAGGTATGTGCTCAATAAATATTAGCTATTATTATTTTACTTTTTAATTTTAAACATTTTCAAAAATGCTTGCAAGTAGAGAGTTGCTAATATCAGTAGCTGATTCCTTTTTTATATTTAACTGCTATGTATCTATCATCTAGGGGCAAAAATTACACAAACTTTGACATCTTTTAAATGCCTCTCCTTTTCCCCCCTTTAGATATTTTAAATGATCTCATTTACCTCTATATGCTAAGGTACACATCTTTTAAAAATGTGGAATATGAGCTTAAAAGAAAAACACAACCATATCTCACATAATAAAACATAAAATAATTTATTTTCATCTAATACTAACATCTTAATTAGATTTTTCCAGTTTCTCTTAAAAATATGTTTGTAGTTATTTGAGTCAGAATTCAAACAAGTTTCACATCATGTACATGTCAAGGCTTTTATGCTCTTCTCCCTCTTCTCTTTAAACTTAGGTTTGCGATTTATAATTTACACTCAGTAATATTTACATCTTTTAGATGCACAGTTCTTTGAATTTTGACACAAGTACAGAATCTTGTAATCTTCACCACCATGAGATATTTCACTAACACTTCTTTCTGTCTGTCCTTCTCACATGACACTAGTTCCTTGTAGCATCTTACGTGTTTTCCTGTCCTTTTAGTTGCATCTTTTCTGGAATATGTTAAAAATATAATTACAGACTTTGTGTTCTTTCAAGTCTAGATTCTCCCACTTCTCATAATTATGTTTAAATCCACTATATCGGTGGGTGTAGTAGGAGCTTGCTTCTTTTTAATAGTTGTGTATTATTCCATCATATGCATGTTGCTGCAATTCATTGATCTAGTAGTCTTGATGGACATTAAGATTGCTTTGTTAGTTGGCTTGTTTTAGGTTAAAGTTCATGTTATAGACCTTATTTTTATGATATCCTATCCTTCCTTCCACCTTTCCTTTATTTTACTCAAGCTTCTGCATATGAGACAAAACATTCCACATTATGAGTTTCTTGGTTTGGGTTATTTCATTTAGCATGATATCCTCCATTTCCTTGCATTTACCTGTAAATGCCATAATTTCGTTCTTTTTTATGACTGAGCAGAACTCTGGTATGTGTGTATTTCACAGTTTCAGAATGGCAATGATCAAGAAGACAAATAATAATAAATGCTCATGAGTTTGTGGGGGAAAAAGGTACACTTGTATATTTTTGGTGAGACTGCAGACTAGTACAACTACTCTGGAAAGCTGTAGGGACAGTCCTCAAAAAACTAGGATGGAACCACCATGTGACCAAGCTATCCCACTCTGTTATTTTCCCCAAAGGTCTAAATTTGACATACTATAGTGATATAGCCTACTTTGATGTTTATAGCAGCACAATTCACAATAGCTATATTATGGAATCAGCCCAGGTGCCAGTTAGTACATGAATGGACTAAGAAATTGTGGTGTGTATATACAATGGAGTCCTTTTTTCTTTTGGTACTAGGGATTGAACTCAGGGGTACTCAACCACTGAGCCACATCCCCAGCCCTATTTTGTTTTTATTTAGAGACAGGGTCTCACTGAGTTTCTTAGTGCCTCGCCCTTGCTGAGGCTGGCTTTGAACTCGCGCTCCGATTCTCCTGTCTCAGCCTCCCTAAGTGCTGGGATTACAGGCGTGTGCCCACCACACCCAGCTCTGGCTTTCTTTATGTTCATCTCCCAAACATTCCCCTCCGCCCATTCTATGGTCTAGTTGAGGAAACTGAAATTGGTGTCTTACTGTTTTTCACTGTGTTCATTCACCTGATCTAAAATCCTTTTCTTTTTATTCCCATAATTTGGAACTCAAACTCAAGCTGGTAACACTGGATTAGATTTCAAGTTAGTTTGTTTTCAGGAAATTCTTTGTAGGCTGTCTATTTCACATTGCATCACTTTGGGAGGCAAACAAATATCTGATTGACAGTGAGTTCAGATGCTGCCTCCATCAACTTTCCCTCTAATGATTTCGTCCATTTGCCTCATTCCAAATCAGTTATTTTATTAAGTGTTAAAAATAGTGATGTATTCTAATTTTGTACTACCTCTGGATTTATCATTTGGGCTGCTTCTATAAAAGAAGACTGCATCATCCATTAGGACTACCCAGTTTTCCTGAAGTGCATATAGAAAAGCTGGAATTGCTGACTTTTAAAGGATGGTTTCCTAGAAACTTCAAGTCATAATTAATGAGTGGTGGTTTCATTTTTTTTCCTTGTATATTTTTTCTTTGAGTATCATTACAAATTGCTGAGTTTGAAATACATTCAGCATGTTTCAATCCATTTTAATGATTCTAGTTAGCATTCAAAATCAGGATATATTGATGATATAAAAACAACAAAGTATACAAGCATGTAGATTTTTTTTCTTATAGTCTTTTTTTCTTTGAGCATCATTATGAATTCCAGGGTTTTAAATATATTTAGTATGTTTCAATCCATTGTAATGATTCTTGTTGATGTTCAAAATCAGGATATATTAAGGATATAAAAAACAAAAGCAAAGTATGAAAGCACATAGATTTTCATGTGCTCTTAAATTTAGATTTCTTTCTGTTCTCTGTTTGCATCAATTTCACATTGAAAATTATCCATCTCCAAAAAAAGAAAGAAAAAAATCTTGTATTTTTATGGGGATAGTTACAAACTTAAAAGTTAGTGTTAAAATATATTCCTCTTCTAACTTTTTTT